>PVKN010012721.1:0-20509 GCA_004027915.1 Capromys pilorides
AGTGGCTCTTATTTTGTGTTTTTAAAGTTCTCTGGTTGCCTATGAGGATTTCATGGCTGGAGTTGTTCTGTGTTACTAATAAATAAACTGTATGTATTATTTTTATATTTGATGGAAAGAAGGTAAAAGAAAGTTTCATAACAAAAGTGATAAAAATTGGGTAGGAATTAGTCATTCTTTTGGTAAATTGGGTTAGAGATTACATAGAGATCAACCACTGCCTCCAGAAAATGATAAAATTCAGAATTTAAACTCTACTACATCTTCATACACCTTTATGGACATGAATAAACATTTTACATGCAGAACTCTAAAGATAGAAAGCTGCTATATCCGAGTCATGCTTTAAATGAGGAGCAATAAAGCTCACAAATAATAATCCAAGGTTGGAGGCTGTTTTAACTGCACCCTAAGTCTCCTCTTCTGTGCCTTCTCTGTTTCCCCTGTCAGAGCTGTGCTGGGCCACAGCAAGGTGAGCTGTGGAACCTCTCACCTCAGGTGCGGCTCTCCTGTTTTCAGTAGGTATCATTGCTCGAGTCACCTAGGTCTGTGGTTCCTGCTGTCTTCAAGGGCAGCTAGCGAGGGTCTCTGTCTCTGGCTTTGCATTGTCTTAAGACAACAAAATAGAGATACATACCTTGCTCTCTCTCTCTTTCTCTCCCTCTCCCTCTCTCTCTGTGTCTCTGTCTCTGTCTGTCTGTCTGTCTGTCTGTCTGTCTGTCTCTCTCTCTCTCTCTCTCTCTCTCTCTCTCTCTCTCTCTCTGTCTCTCTCTCTGTGTTCTTTTTTCTTGTAGAAAAGCATTCAAGCAGATACTGGATATATGAATGTTCCTTCAGGCTGTTCATGTTCTCTGTCCAGCACCTGTGTCCTTGCCCTCCTATCCTCACGAGACAAATAATTTTTTCCTAGATTAACTCTGTACAATTTATTTCATAAGAATGAGTAGAAAGAAATCATTTACTTCTGCAGGCTTGATATTGTCGTGTCAGTGTGCTTCCCGAAAATTAATATTTTTTAAATGATAGAAGATGTTTTCTGGTTAAAAAAGAGAGAGAAGAAAAACTGACATTTTGGCATGGTTGAGCATTTGTTTAAACAGTTTTCTTCATTTGTGGTTTTGTGACATACAGGGCACAAGTTTAGAAGTAAACACAATGTTGTTATATGATGTCTTTTTACCAACCCCTTATTGGCTGGTGTTTTCATGGCTTAATAATTCTAACAAGAGAATACAGTTAGGAAAATTATTGTTCATTTCTGTTTGCTAAGTTGAGAAGAACTATAAGAAAACTTCAGAACCTCATTTCTTTAAAGCAAGCAAAGTAGAAGAACACTATGCATAATTTGTGAAATTCAGGTCTTTCTCAGGTGATAACCAGAGGCATCATAAAATCACTGGGATTTTGTGATTTTGCATAATCAATTGACTATGTGTACATCTGTTTGAATTTGCAGAGACCTTCTAAAATGTTTGTCTGGTTTCTTGACACAAAAATTATTTTATTTCAAGTGTCTCACTTTGTCTTATATTGATGAAAATGGTTGGTTGTCCTAGGGCAATAGAAGTAAAAATAAACTGCACTACATTAGTTAGAAAACATTCATGGATGTAGAGCATGTAGAGTCAATGTAGAATCATTCATGATTCTCTACGCAGTTTTAGTAGGTCATGTTTTGCCAGGCTTTGGAATGTTCTAGTGTCCTTCAGTGATGTCTGTGAAGGGACAAATGGAGATGTCACTAGAATTAAGAGATTGCATTTATGCCTAGAAGTCCACCTGCTTTTCTCTGCTACACTTCAAAGGAATGACTTACATCCACTAACATTTCCATTACCTTGCCTTTTGTTTATCAGAAATAAGTTGAAAAAAGAGCAAGAAATTAAGTCGTGCTTAAAGAATAATGAGAGTGATTGCGTGGTTTTAAATGCACTCCTCTTTTGGCTTCTAGAAATAAATATTCTGTCATTGATTTTTCCAGTGCCTTGAGTTTAAAAAACAAAACAAAACAAAACAAAAAGAAAACGCATAGGATTTTAAGGGTTAGAGACTCTGTATTACAAAGAGACAGCCCTTAGTTAAAATAATAGATATGTTCTGCTTGTTTGTTTATAGAACAAAACTTTGCAAATTAAACATTTTGATTGTACTAGAGGTACTTGGTTTTAAAAGTACTTCAGCTGAGTCAGTTTATGCAGTAGTGTATCATTTTGGAATGTGAATAAGTACTCATGAATGTACGTGGCCTGGAAATTGGTTTTCTTATATTTGATTTTTGCAAAGTATGACTGCACTCACCTCCTTGTGAGTTAGATAAGCTATAGAAAGCGTCTCAGAGAAGGGTATCATGCGAAGCATAATTATTTCCCAAGTGGTATCTGTGAGCAGTCTTCACAAATCAAAGCTCCCTTGAAATAGTGATTACAATCAAAGTTCATCTGTACACCATTGTATTTGGAGTTCCTGCCCGCATTCTGCCTAGCAGTTATTTTGAGGGGGAGATCCTTCAAATTCATCAGTGTTGTAAGCAAGTGCAATTTAAATTCTGATTGTTGGGAATTGTACCGTAGAGGAGGCCCGGGGCGGGTGAGTGGAGTTGCTTGGTATATGTTTATTCTTGATTCACGGGTGGAACAGCACCTGATTATGGTGGGGACTCTTGTGGGTGTTTCTCTGACATCGATGCCACTCTTCTTCTCATAGTGTGGGAGCTTGTTTGGGGAATCTTTTTTTTTCTGCGTTTTCTGCTAATACAGTTTAAGAAGTGTTGTTCACATTCTGCCCTTTGCTCTAATGGACAAGGGCTGTTCTCCTGCTCACCTGCATTACTGAAGCTGCTCATGGGAGCTTCAATTCCAGGAATTTTAGAAGGGAATCTGATATTTCCCCTGGGATTTAATCCTCCCCTGCTCTCCCCTCCCCTTCCCTCCCCTATCCTCCCCTCCCCTGCCCTCCCCTCCCCTGCCCTCCCCTCTCTTCTTATTTCTTTTCTCCTTCCCTCCCTCCCTCCTTTCCTTCTTTCCTTCCTTCCTGATCCAGTGATCCCTTACTTTTTTAAATAAGATCCTACAATGTCATTTTCAGTATTTCCAGATAAACTTGTCAGTTTTTAATACAGAAAGAGACAATACTTAAACCCATCAACACTTCACTAAGATGAAAAATACAGTATTAAGTTTTAATGAAATCTGGGCAAGTTTGTATAATTATAGAAAGAAAAGTGGCCTCTAATGGGAGGCAACCCAGCACAGTCCTCAGCAAGTACCTACTGATGGAGAGCTTTTAAACATTATTGTTACAATCCAGATTCTGACCTTCTGTACCTCTGGCTGTTTTATGTATTTGTTTGTTTGCTTTTGTTTGTTTGATTTTTACTTCAAACTTTATTCCTCCAGTGGATAGAGAAGCTTTCCTTACTGGACTTAGAACTGCAAGATATTTCTTAAGAAACTGATTGGGAAACTGTTTCAACTCAGATAGTTTTGTAAGTGACTCTGTTCATAAACCTTTCTGCTTTTTTACATTATTTTTAAAGGGAATAGAAGAATGTGTAAAAGCAGTGTATTTGTTAGTGGTTTACATACTGCTACCATGTTGCAAAGATTGTTACGGCGCATCAGCGACCTACTCAAGAATATTGCCCATTCTTGATTTCTCCGCCAGTGTTAAGCAAGATAGCCTGGTTGTGGTGGTGCATGCTTGCTTGCTTGCTTTCTTTCTTTCTTTCTTTCTTTCTTTCTTTCTTTCTTTCTTTCTTTCTTTCTTTCTCTTCCTCTCCTTCTCCTCCTCCCTCTCCTCCTCCCTCTCCTTCTTCTCCTCCTCCTCCTCCTCCTCTTTTCTTCTTTTTTTACTTATATATTTGGTGCAGAGTCTCCTTATGCAGCTGAGACTCACAGTGATCCTCCTGTTTTCAGCCTCCCCAGCACAGGGATCACAGGTGTGTGGGCTTGTTCGCTGGCTCGGTGTGTCCCTGGAGGAACCCTGTGTGGCATGTGGTGCCAGGGATCGAACCCTGCTCCCTGTGCTTGTCTGAGTAGAGCGCTTAGTCTGCTGGACTGTCTTGCTGGCTCTGGTGGTAGAGCTCTTTTGCTAGCAACATTGCCAAGGGCTGGGCAGGTGGAGTTTGAAGCTAGAAATGAAGAATCCTACATCTTAGGTCAGAATATCTGATTAGTAACAGTGGTCAATGAGTTTTCCCTTTTATTATGAAAGTTGGGATTCTGTCATCTGTAATTGAAATAGACACACTTAGTAGTTTATTGTTAGATTTGTTTTCACTCTCAAAGCTAACTTTTGGTGGATATGTCATTTTTTCTTGTTGATCTATTTTTTCTTGAAAAATGTATGTGTTTACCACAATAGGCAAAAGAAAATGAGGAACAATGGAAATAGCTACTAAGTGTAAAATGATACACTGGGAAAGAAACACTGACGTTCTCACGTCTGTGCTCATAATTGGCACTAGACTGCTCTTGTCTAGTTTGGAGTCAGGATTCCATAACTTTTAAAGTAAGGTGAAAGAACTTTCCTTCTTCTTTGGTTATGTGAAACCACTAAGAATAGAATTAGTTCTTTTTGGATATGTGATACAATTATCTGAAAAACATTGCAGTTAGAGCTTCAACATTTCCTTACATTTTCCGTTCAATTTCCCTAACTTCTGTTGGACACTTAGTTTAATGTCTTTGTTTACTAATAATAGCATGTAAAATCCTAAAAACAAGACAGTCTTGACTCCATAATTCTCCTCTTATCTATAGTGATTTAACATTTTCTCATGTAGAAACATTGCTACTATAAGGGATATGCTTGTTGTGAGAACACATCTGTTCTCAACTGGCAGAATAGCTAGGTTAGTAGAGTCTTTCAAAGAGCTGAAGACAAGTCAAGCATTTTCTTTCCCAAAGAAAAAATTTCGCGTGCCTAGGCAGCTTCACTGCCATGAAGCTGCATGAGAGTTTTACCTTACTGATGTGGCCTCCCAGTTTTGGCAGGTGTCACTGCTTCCAGACTAGGTCACAGCATGGGACAAAAGAATATGCAGACCCCCTCCCTGCCTTGGAATAATTAGCATCAGCATAGTATCCTGAACAGAGATCAGACACAAACAAAATAAGCACATAAAAAAACTCAGGAGATTGGGCTCTGGGGAGCTGTTTAGCAGCCATCACCAACTCTGTTGAGTGTGGCGACATTCATTTGCATAGTGCTTTCCTGTGGCCTAGCAACCTTTCTTTTTCTTTGGAGGGTACCCACCACACAGGGGCACGGGTGAATGCGCTGGCTGTACATGCAGATGGGCGGCCGCTGATCCAGATGTCACACAGCTACACGAGGAGTCGTCCAAAGGACTTCAGTTGAGACCCTTGCCTCCAGGGCTGCTGCTTCCTGAGAAGAGTTTGAGGCAGTGCACTCAACTTCATAATGAAGCTATTGCTATTTTAGTGTGTGTTACCCTTGTGTTTATTTTAGTCCAGATTGTTTTCCTAGAGCAAAATCCTGATTTCTAGGGAGCAAAGGAAAACGTGAGAAACCCAAATCTCAGTTCTCACAGGACCTTACCACGTGAAACTCGCTTTAGCTGTATTTACTAGATTGGCTCCTGTTAAGCTGAAAGTAAGGGGCTTTTCCGTTGAACACACATGTCGTATAATGTGCACTTTGTGTAGTCCCACTGGGAGTCTATTAGGGAGCAAATGAGTCTCCCCCAGGTGTCGCTAGGACGTGGGGGCAGTCTCCTATTATTATTGTGCTTCCTTCGTGAGGTTCTAAACAAAAAATATTGCTCGCTTACACAGTTGTTTTCTATTGCAATTTTTTCATGGATAAAATCTGTTTAAAATATTAACATCTGGTTAAATGTCATTGAAGACTTACTGACATTTTTCATATAAATTGTATTGCTTATCTTTACAGCAACATTAAGGGATCGCTGGATTTTAATGTTCCTCTTGGGCAGTTCGTTGAACAGTAGTCTGAGGCTCTATGGAAGTTAGGAAATACACTTCAGATACTTTAGGAATTTGATGTGTATGTTGCTGGTTGTCAGGGTTTCTGTTGGTTATGGTTTGCTCCTGAAAACAAACAAAATAATGTTTCTTAGTGCTTTTTCTTTTTCCGCAGTACTCTTTCATTCCCCTCTTGCTGTCTGCTTAATGCTACCATCTTCACTTGGGCATTACATGTTAATAATTGCCGTCTTCTGTGAATATCTCAAAATCACATGAGAATACAATGCAAAAGGCACCAAGTTTGCATCTTTTACAAGGTGGGAGATTCCATGCAGTGAGTGAAACTGGCTCAGTGAAGTCTGAAGTAGCATAGAAGGCCATTGACGAGGGGTGCAGCAGCAGCGGCTCCCACTCTACTCCACCCCCATGGGGAGTGACACGAGTGGTCAGCAGGAGCATGGCTGGACTTGCCAGGGCTGGATGAGTCTCCAGAGAATTCCAACCCCTTGACTCTTGACAGACATACTGAGTTTTAAAAGGATAATTATACAATCTTCTTATGATTTAAAATTATAAAAGTTACCTTATTTCATACTTATTAAAGAATATAGGCAGTGCAAAAATGTCTGTGTATTCCTCCAGTCTCATACTTCTGGCTGACACGAAAATCATTCTACAGTTCTGTCTCTATTTTCCTCCGGGTTTTTAAAAAAATAGTTTTACCATGTATGTTTCTCTTTCTCTTTAGATTTACCTGGGCTTGAACTTTTAAAAAAGTCATATCAAATTCAATAAAGCCTTCATTTATCTTTTTAAAAAATGTATGCTTATATTTATTATATGTCATGGAGGATTGAATTAGGGCCTTTACACTGAGCTATATCACCAGCTCTTTTTAAATTTTAAGACAGTTGTACTAAGCTATTTGGGATGAGCTTGAACTTGTGATCTTCCCAGAGTGCTGGACTATAGGCATGTGTCAATGTAATGTCTTATTTTATGGTACATAGCACTATCATATTTATTTTACCGGTGTATGATACTTTATAATACTACTCCCAATATTTTAAGCTAATAGGGCTCCACTGGAATTCTTACCTATTGATAATATGAGTCTAAATTGGTGTAAAGCTTTGAAGAGCAGGCTGGTGTTAACTCGTAAAGCTGTTTTTGAAGTTCTATGCCTAGGCATAGGTTCTAGATGTCGAATGATACATTTGGGTTCTAAATTTTATGAAACTATCCATGATTATTCCTTGTGGAAGTGTAATGGATCCATGACCTGTCACTAATGCCACTGATCCATAGACGGTGCTGTGGAGTTATCTTCCAAACAGTAGTTTAAAAATCCAAATCATACTGTATAATGCTGTAATGAGTTTGTGTAATAATGAAAGTATGAATGCTACCATCCAATAACTTTAGATTATCTTGAATATCATTTAGATATAAATATTTATCCAGTGAGAGGTTCTCAGTTGTTCAACATTGAACATGAGCTTGGTTTGGGGATGTGGAGCCCCCTTTCTGTGTGAGCTGCTGTTGCAGGAGGTGGTGTAACCATTGAGGACAGGGTATTAGATTGAGTGTCAGGAACTGAGATCTATACTCTACTTCTCAAGCCTTATAGGACCTTAATCTCTGAGCACCTATTTTAATATTGGTAAAATAGAGATAAGAATATCAAATGTGCCTTTATGGCCATATGCCCATTTAGTGAAATAAAACATGGGTAAATTATAGCTAGGTATAGTGATATATCTTGCAGCAGCTATTTGAGAGACTGAGGCAAGAGGGTTACAAGTTCAAGGACTGCATGGGATACCTAGTGAGCCCTTATCTTAAGATTAAAAAAAAGAATGAAAAGGGGCTACTTATATAAAGAGCTCAGTGGGTAAGTGCTTGCCTAGGCTAAGCAAGACCCTGGGTCCTGTCTCCCATACTACAACAAAACTTGGAAAAATGACTTTCAAGTATATAGTGCTATGCAAGATGCTTGCTCTTACTGTTGTTATCAGTGTTGTTTGAAGAACTCTGCTTTAGGAAGCAAAACCAGTCCAGGTCTTTGGAACATTTAAGTCAAGACCGTGTGTCTCAGTGCCCTCGTGAACATTAACGTAGCCTTTTGAAAAGGGTGCATGAACGCTGCTTAAAATGTCTGAACTCGCTTTTATTTCTCTACATAAAATGATCAAGAAGCTATCTTAAGAATTTAAAGTAAATTTTAGCTTGTCTAAAACTTATCTCCATGTAGAGATAAAGCTGTAATCATGAGTTGTGTGTTCTTCCTTTGCTCTGTATGGAAAAATTCCCAAGAAAGATACAGAAGCAGTTCTACATGAAGATAGATGCACTAGAACATTGAGGTCTTGGACTTATTTAGTAGCTCTGTGATAAAATTAATACTTAAGCACTGCATGCTAGCTCAGACATTCTAGTAAAATTCCATCCTTTCATTGATACACTGTAATCTTTAATAACAGTGATTTTTAAATTTCTATTTGACTCTTGCTGGAAATGTAAGAGGTTAAACATAATTGCCAGTTTTTCTAAGATTTGATTGCAAAGAACAGCCATGTGCCTTTACAGAGGATAGTCCAAAGCGAGCTTGTAAATTGTAAATAAATTGTGAATATCCTTTGAGTTACAGCGTAGATACGATTAATAATGCTCGTAGAAACACAGGGGTGGATGCATGAAAGGAGGTAGAGTGGCTTTCTGTTTTGAAACCTGAAGTTCCTTTTGAGGAACTATGCTTTAGTTGAATCTACTTTGAGTTTTGTTTGGGGCGTCTTCCTCACAAGGTGTCTGATAGCAACCGGACCATGGCCTTCTCTTTATTATCCATGTCAAAAGACTGGAGGAAAAAAAAAAAAAAAAGCATATCTTTTTTCCAGATTTCCACTTGGCAAGTTGTATTTTCTTCCTTTAGGAGAATATTTAATCATCTGAAATTAGGCTTTACATGGCTTTAGCTTGTACTGTGCCCAGTTTCTTTTGAATCTGGCGGTGGCAGATTGGTGGCTAGAGCTACCCGTCCCCTACAGAAAGGGCCATGGTAGCTGAGGATGCAGTGGAGTGGACAAGAAGACATAGGGGGCTTAGTCACTGACACTTAACTTCCGCTTTGTCCTTGACACTGACCAGCAGTCAGTGTGACCTTGGGTAAGCTGTTAACTTCTGACTCCCTGTTTTCAGAGCTCTGCCCTGAATGAAGGTTGTTTTTATTGTACTAAATGTTACTGGAGATGCTGATAAAAGCATGGTGACGTTCAGTCAAGGTTTGTCATTATGAGGCTCCAGGAGGGAGACATTGGAATGAGTCAGGAGTCCCTTAGATTGGAGATGAGTCATTGGGAAGAGCCGTGCAATCCAAATCGTGGGTTTCTAATCCTGCCTGCCTCAGGGAAGAATTCCCTGTAGCCTTACCATCTCCAGGGCTTGGAGGAAGCTCAACATTTCTCGTAGCCGCTGTTGCCCACTGCCTTTTCTCCTTAGCTTTTCTCTGAAGCTATCTTGGTTGAAGTGACCTTGATTGTGAAGAGTCCCATTGGTGTTAGGATTGTGTGTCTGGCCTTTGATGTAGCAACAATCCGCTGTGCAACAGAACAGCAATTTGAAGCAGACCTGTATAATCTCAGCCTTCCAAAACCCCTCAGTTGTTACTGTTTTGGGAAATCTTTATTATTTGTTTCTACTCTCCATGCAGGTATCTGCCTTCTGCCACAGTGCTGGGTATCCCAGTCGCCCCAGATGTATGTGTGTGCAGTTTGACTGCAGAACTGTTTAAAGGGATTTCTTTTTCTTTCTCTTTATCCTCCTCTTCCTCTTCCTCTTCCTTTTCCTCTTCCTCTTCTTCCTCTTCTTCTTCCTCTTCCTCTTCCTCTTCCTCTTCCTCTTCCACTTCCTCTTCCTCTTCCTCTTCCTCTTCTCCTCCTCCTCAGCCTCCTGCTTCTTCTCTTAAGGCAGGATCTCACCATATACTTCAGACTGGCTTTGAACTCTCTATGTAGCTCTAGCTGGTCTCAAACTCACGGTGATCCTCCTTCCTCAGCCTCCTGAGTGCTGGGCTTATGGGTGTGTGCCACCATGCCCAGCACTACGGAGCCATTTAAATGTCTTATCTCTGAAGTGTTCTGGTCTTCAGTTACGGAATGCTGGCCTTACTCTGAAGCTCCTTCCCAAGGGGAATGCTGTAGTGGCTCCATCTCTTATTTAGGGCACTTTATTTCCTTTGATAAAATTTGAGAGTTTGAAAGTGAGACAAAGAGAAAGAATAAGAAATGATGCTAGAATTCTAGAATAGCAGTATCTGTACTGCAGAAGGTTTTATAGGAAAGGAAACCGATATGGTTAATATAGGAGACTAGAGTCTGAACCTTAACTGTGAATATTTGATATTGCCTTAGGCTAGATTTAAATTAATCATCTTTCTAAGGTGTAGTAGACCCAGTTCAGCCGTGAGTGTCTGGAAGGGCAGATGGCCATGCAGAGCCTGTCCATGGTTCATTGTGGTGCCTTTTGTAAGGAGGAAATGATGTGCAGGAGGTAAAGCAGAAGAATGCAGCGGGCACGCAGACTTCAGGAAGGGCTTTGTCCACTCCTCCCAGCCAGGGGATGCTCACCACAGGGAGAGGCACTTAGCATCATCTTTTGCTTTGAGACATTTCCTGATGAAAAACAGGAAGCCTGGGCGGGCAAAGCTAGTTCCTTGGGCTTCTCCCCAAGAATGGTAGTGTGCGGCCGGAGATAAGAGTGCATTTATTAGCACTCCCAGGATTCCTGCAGTGGGAAGTGTGGAGCCTGAAGTGTGTGTGGAGGGGGCTGCTGGGCTACGGAGCATGCTAAGCCCTGTGATGTTGGAAGTAGGGAGAAGGCTGGGGCCTTTTAAGCATCAGCATGGATAAACTTCCAGGCCTTCGTGATCCAAAGCACCAAGAGTCTTTTAGCTCTGAAGCTGTGTGGACTTCTGAGCCAGCAGAGCCTGGGCCAGGACCTGCAGCTGCTTTACCTTGGCTCAGAACACTGATAGGGACTCTGCGCCTCCCCCAAGGAAGCCCCGTCGGTGAGAACTGAGTGACTGCAAGATGGGCGCGTTGTTGAACATTTTTAAGTTTTTCCAATTAAAACTCTTGATTGTTTTTCTGTCTCTGCTGTGAATATAATCTTTTATACTAGATTCTCTCATTGTTTTCTTTTTTTAAATATACTTCTAAGCTCAAATGATATGACGATAATGAGCAACTGATAAATACAATTACAAACTTTTGAGGAGCCATTAGTCTGTCTAGGGGGAGGAGAAAGATTAAACATGCTTTTGGCAGAGACAAAGCATATGACAGCATTCTCATTGAGTGGATAGTAGAGGAGGTCACATAGGAAGGGGTAAGAAATATATTTGCAGAATATGGGCCTTGAACAGTGTCTTGAACATTTCTGCTCCCTTAAAAAATCCCTTTGATACTCACACTCAGGTTTTGTGAGAGTATAGGTGAGTTCCTAAGTTCTCTTTGTGGCCTTTAATAGCCTCCATTTAAATGAAATATATAAACCACTGTCTAGTTACCCATATGTTTTTCTGCTTCCACATATTGATGTAAAGAATTATTCTAATAATTCCTCTAGAGCTAAATGAATGTTGCACCAGAGAATAAAGTGACGTAAGTATAGTATGATATATTAATACATTGCTAGAGCCTGTTTGTAAGTAGTTTATTTTTGTAGCTATATTCATGACTGATATTTGACTGTGGTTTTCTTTTTTAGGATGTATTTTTCAGGATTATGCTAGCATTGTAAAATGATTTGGGATGCTTTTATGCTTTCTGAAACATTTAAGATGACAGTAGTATCTGTCCCTTGGGTTTGCATGAGTTTATCTATGTAATGATATTAGCTTGATTTTCACTAGAAGGCGTTCCATTGATAACTTTTTATTGTGTTTGTGGCTGTTGGTGTGTTCAATTTTATTTTTCTTCTTGAGTCGTTCAAAATTTTTTTTTTTTTTTTTTTTTGAGAGTTAGTCATGTCTTGAGTGTTTATAATTTACTAGGATGTGTGGTGGATATTTCTTATTGCCAGAAAGATCTTTGTTGTGTGTGTGTGTGTATATATATATATATATATATATATATATATATGTTTTTGTCTGTTTTCTCTGTTTATTGTTGAGTTTTTTAGTTTATTTATTTTTCTTTAATAGATATGAACTAGGTGTGAAACCCTCAGATTCATCCAGGGTTGTTTTGGGTCACAGTTGTCAAGCACACGGGGCAGGGTTAAAGTAGACACTACAGGGTGAGGGCGTGGGTTAGTGGTAGAGCTCTTGCCTACATGTTCAAGGTCCTAGATTGATCTCTAGCACTGAAAAAAAAAAAAGTCATGTAAATGATGTGGGCATTCCTTGGCTATTACACTCCACGACTTTGTCACTGTGTTTATTCTCCGAGTGATCTCTAAGGGTGGCATAGGTATTGAGGACTGATGGACAAAGTACTCTTTTTCGTGTTCACTCTTAGATGCAGCAGTCAGTTCTACTATGTTGATTTTTTTGGCTTGTATTTTAAAATTAGGGGTCTGGGAGATTGCTCCGAAGAATAAATGCCTGCCTGGCAGTTGCAAGGTTCTGCGTTTAATGCAAAAAAAAGAAAACAAACAAACAAACAAAAAAAACAGTTTTGATTCATTGTTAAAAATAACAACCTTTTCTTTAAATTTGCTAAAATTTTTTCTTGTTATAATGCGTGTTTAATTTTAAAAGCACTCAAAAACAATGAACAATCTATCAATGGACACATTCTTGCTTATCTCTCTCTTTTGCCAGAATGAATGGAAAACACAACTGTCTCCGACTGTGTTACTCCTTTGTTTTTCATTCACTATGTATTTTTAGTACTTTTTAGGCTACAGCAAGCCTGTCTAATTGATAGCATTTTTTTGCATTTACAAAAAATTAGGGATGCTGCTTACTTCATGAATTTTAGTCATGCTTGGATGTCAGAATTTACATTGTGAACATGGTCTTCACATTTGTTGTATAGAAAATGTTGCACATATGTGTGATGTGTCTCCATTGCTTTTTTCCTGCCTTTACCCAGGCTTCTTCTCTCACTCTCTTACTCTCTTACACTTATAAGAACACACACACACACACACACACACACACACACACAAAGTTTTACTCAGTTTGACACTACTGATGTCTTTCTGTTTTTTAAGTTGAGAAGAATGCATATTATTTTCACTCTCATTTTCCTTAATATTTTAAAGAACACATATAGCTATTTTCCTACCTGTTACTTTATTACCAGTGACATACATTGGTATCCTCTTTTAAAGGTGACAGAATACTTATTCAGTTGTATTTGCTCTGACCACTCTTCCCTCTGCTTTAGTCTGACTTCTTATGTTTGGTTTTATGTGCTTTTCTTTAGAGACTGCCTCTTCCATTTGCTGCCTTATATATGACAGGATTTGCAAGCACTGTTTCTATTGTCGTTGGACTAATGGCTCTGTGTGTATGGGGAGAAAGACTCTTCACATGTACCATGCGAAGGCCTTTGCATATCAGCCTTTTTTTGTTTTCAATTAAAAATAAACTACTTGTGTGGTAATGTTGTGTTGCAGTTACAATACTGTTTTCTTGGCCTTTGGAAAGTTGGAAGCAAGACTGATAATCCCCCCTTTGTCGCTTTTTATTTTCTCTATCTTGGTGCTTTTAGGTTTCTTTTTTAAATTCTTACACTGCAAAGACAAAATGAAATAGCTAGACTGTCTTCATTTCCCTTCAGTTCTGCCTGTTACTGAATGTTGCCCCATGCAGTCTGCAGTTAAGTATTGGCCTGTGCAAGTTCCTGCTTCACAAATGCTTCTTTTCATTTGTTCTGTGGCTTTTGGTGTTACCCATAGGCTGGTTTCTTTTGTTTCTCCTCTAGCACTAGCCTTCTTTCCCTTCTTTATCTGTACTGCTTGGTACTTTTCCTTGGAATCAAGGAAGTTAACTGGTTAATGACTGTCTCCATTGCTTGTGACTTCTTCGGAGGATTTATGTTCTGCTGTTGAGGTTCCAGTCTCAGCACGCTTTTCCATTAGTGAAATGCAGCTGCCTTTAAAATGCTCTTCCATCCTTAGCCAGTCTTCCCTGTGCCTTTGCAAAGTCTTTTTCTTTTTCTTTTCTTTCTTTTTTTTTTTTTGTAATTGTAGGGAAGGGTCTACAGGATGTTCAGGGTCTCACTACTAGATCAGACTCCAGTGATCCACCTGTTTATAGCCTCCCAAGAGCTGGGATTACAAGCATGCATGCCACACCCAGTCTCCATTGCCATCTCGGTTTGCTCTGGGGATGGGGCCAGCATGGCAAGCCAGGGATCGAATCTCAGGTCCCTGCACCTGCTTGCAGGTGCTTTAATTTGCTGAGGTATTTGGCCAGCCCCTTGCAAAGTCTTTTTCTACCCAGACCTAAACTTGTGTTTCATAGAGACTGCATTTTCTCCAGCTGTACTGAGAAAGCAAAGGTGAGTTTAAAATGGATTTGTTTCCAGAAATCACTTTTTTTTCTTTGAGAAGGGGGGTCTCTCAGTGTTTCTCAGGCTCATCCGGCGCTCCTGAATACTAAAGATGCCCTGGTTCAGCTGCCTCTACAACAAAGACTTGTCTAGCCTGCTCAGTCTTTTGAAGGTTGTTTTCATATTAATGTATGTTTTCAGGTAATGTCTTTTTTTCTCACCTTGGCAAATACTGACGTCCATTCAGAACTGGAGCTCCCTGTCCAGCACATTGTCACATACCCTGTCCTCTCAAAAGCTGCACTGCAGTACAGGTTGCAGTGAGTCTGGAGTAGTGATGACAAACTTTCTAGAGCTTTCGGTGATGACAAACAACAGGGTTTGCTCCTGCCTCTTTCCCTCTGCTGCTTAGGATCTGGAGCTCCAGATTTCACACTGTGCCTGTGTTTTCCCTTTGACCTTAGCACCTGGCTTGTGCCACGGCTGTCTAATCCCTTTCTCCTACTTCAGTTTTTTTTAGAAGGGAAAGGCGCTAGAACACATCTTATTTTCTATGTGCGGGTAGAGGGTGTGTGACTTGTGCGCTTCTCAGCACAGCTGCTCTGAGTTACGCTAAATCGTGTGTGTCCCATCACCCACGGCCTGTCCACACTTCCAGCTCTCAATCCTGCAAATTAAGATGCTTTGGTGGAATCCTGCCAGCCACCTTTTATTTTCTTCCCACAATGCTGGGTAGATTTTCTGGCAATGGGTCTGATTTTTTAGGACCTTAATATCTTTTTAAATTAGGCTCCACATGCAACATTTGCAAGGAGAAATTCTTCCAAGTTTCTGGTAACTTGCTGGTGTGCTTCTTTAGTTTATTGTGTTAATGCTCATTACAGTTGGCGTTCTGAGGACCTACAGACTATCATTTGGAATAGAAACAGGTGAGAAAGTGATCCAGAAGTGAAAGGGATTACACGCTAGTTAATTGTGATCAAACTATTTTTAGTACAGTGCAGATTGTGACCGGGCAACACGCTTACACATTTTTCTTAATGAGACTTCCACATGGAATGACAAACAGCATGGCCAGAGTCCGTCTCTTACCCGGATGCTGTTTGCCTGGTTGCTGGGTGGCCAAAGAGAAAGTGCTGAAATGCATGCTCTGCAGGCAGACAGATCCCAGGGTGTCAAGAAGGGACTGAACCACCACGCTAGCTCAGTCCCAGCTCCCTCACTGAGCAGTGCTCTTCCTTTTTCTCCAGAGGAATAGTTATGATCAGGAGAGTGCTGCTGTGTGACATCACTTTCATAGTGATGTGGGAGGTAACTCGAAGGTTAGAGATGGGCACAGAGAAGTAGGAGGTAACTGTGTCAGAGCCATTGTCTTCCGAGATGTTTGTGGAGTATCCGAATCAGAAGTGATGCGGGAATACTTTATTTTTTTATGGCTGAGTTTGTTTCCTTTTGGTATACTGTCTCTAAATTGAAGAATCAAGATGCCTATCTTTTTAGTTACTTTTCATTGAAAATTATATAATTTACCCTAAGTGTCAAATATTTGTGCTATTGGAGTTGGACTTTTTGTATGGATATAAATAACATTAGA
This sequence comes from Capromys pilorides, assembly GCA_004027915.1. NCBI lineage: Eukaryota > Metazoa > Chordata > Mammalia > Rodentia > Capromyidae > Capromys > Capromys pilorides. The sequence goes on from PVKN010012721.1 coordinate 16,050, forward strand.
ACTGAAATGTCTGAGTAATTTCTTATTACCTCCTTAATAAAATGCATTACTGCAAGTTAAACTATGAGTTTCACTTGAGTTTGCCTAGGAAATCATAAACCTTCCACTGTATGAAATTTAGTATCCCATTTGATATGCGATGACTCTAATAAATAGTTGGGCAACTAAAATTCTTAAACATACACATTTGATAAATTGATTTGTTTTTGATGGCTCTTGGCCTGTTATTGCATTAAATATCAGGATTTAGGATCTTAGGCTTTGGTTATGTTTTACTCTACTATAGAGAATTAGAAGAAATGAATGTGCTCTTTTTGTTTAATAAGATTTTCCTGTCTGTGAGAAGGGTCAGTAATTTTCCTAGGTAGGGTCTAGCACGGAAAAGCAGATGGGTTATTCTTTAAAACACATTACATGTACACACCCATGACCTGTGTCCTGAGCCATCCTTGAAATAATTTTCCCTGTGTTTGTATAAGAAAACCAAGGGAGAGAGGATAGGTTTGCCTTAAGCATTTAATCCAGATGAAGTCATCACTCTCTTATCACACTGTATTTAAGAGCCAATCTGTAAAGCTGTCAGCAGTTACCTTACAAGCTAGTTTGCTTGTTTCCTAGCTATCCAGCCTATCCAATCATAAATGGTGCTAGACCAAGGGAAAAATGTCTTAATCTCGACACATTTCTAGCTGGGTGCGCCTTCCAGCCGTTGGATCTAGCCAAGTGAATTTGCGCAGAACCTGTATCCGTTTGGGCAGAAGTCAGAAATCGATGATCCATGAGTATTATTGCCAGAGAATTATGTGCTTGATACCTTCGGCACCTTTTCTTCTTCCTTTAATGAATAAGTTAAGCCTTTGTAAGCAGTATTTTAAATACTTACCTGAGATTCCAGCTACCCTTAAAGATTTGGAAGTGCTGGCATTGGGCCAGCAGCCTTGAGCAAATGTTCCCCTATTGTACCATCAGCAGGAACTAGCTAATTGCTGTCACAGATTAGAAGGACATCCTAGTATTGTTGTTTTTGCTAAACTGCCTGGTCACCTAAGGCTTTTATGTTCTTGTTTTTGCTTTCAAATTAGCCCTTAATTTTATAATGAGTACAAATAAATAATGTTAGAGCTTAAATGCAGTGCTCTTGTATTTGACAATGATATGAATTATGTTGGCATATGGGCAAGACAAAGATAAATAATGGAGAAGGACAGAGAGGTTATACATAAATAACTAATGCACAGTAGAAAGTGATAAGAGCTATTTAAGTGGAATTTCATCATACCTATATTTAACTTACAGGAATTGAAATGTCGAGGATGGTTGCCAGAGGAGAGGAGAGAAAAGGGGAAAGCAAAGGAAATAAGGAAGGACAGTGGGTAACTGAGAAAGGGAGATCAACAGGGATAAAAGAGAGAGAGGTGTGGGTGCATGTGCTCCATCTATGTCGTCCTCAGACTGGCACTAAAATGAGTGTGGTACAGGACAAGTGTATCTTCTCTTCTCACCATCTGGCTGTGTTTTGTCAAGTAGATTTTTAGTGGGAAAGTTCTTTTATCATGGCTCTTATATGCAAATCTGCAACCACATTTATGTGTAATGGCGCAGCAGGAGTTTGGCTCCAATTTGTGAGAAAAATGATCTAGACTTGACTTTCGAATTGCTAGCCATCTTCATAACTTTTTTGTTTTGAGTTTTTGAGTAATGCTGTCACTGTGCAGCTCAGGCTGGCCTTGAACTCTGTGTCATCTAGGCTGTCCTTGAGCTGGCAGTCCCTCCTATTTCAGGCTCCCAAGTGCTGGGATCCCAGGCCTATTCACTATGCCTACTCCCTTGTAAGAGCTTTCTATTGATTAGGCTAAGTGTTGGCTTTGTGTGCTGATTTAGCCCCAGGTGACTTTTCCATAAATATCTGGATTGCTGAGACACTGACTCTGAACTTCCAGACCCTAAAATGTGAAGGCAGCCTTTAAGTAGAGTGTGGAAAGATCAGAAAGAGTTTTCTTAGCTAGTGTTGTCTATTAGCCCCACAGGACAATTTGAATTAAAGTGAGTTGATATAGAATAAGAAATTCAGTCTTATTACCAACCACATTTCAAGAGCTCAGTAACCTGTCCTGGCCAGCGCCTGCCCTGCCTGTGGGAGTGTGTGAGACATGGCCCTCTGAGCAGCAGGCTCCCCTGACAGTTCTGGTAGGTAAAGGTAGCAGTTGGCATTAATATAAACAGATTAGGACCTCTGCCAGGGCAATCAGTGAATGGTTAACTCAGAGCTTTTCCTAGCCCTTCCCACCCTAAAAAAAACATGTCGTCATATTTCCCATTGCAGGAAACCAAAAGCTAAGCCCAATAGTTCAGTTTCCCAAGAAAGTCCTGGAATTTTACAAGTATTTAACTTCTATGTTGGATACTTATTTTAGTCAGTGATCTGTAGAATTATGTATCTGCTGGAATAACTGGAAAGTAGTGCTGAGGTGAATACAGACTAACTTTTACCTAGGCATAAGTGAAAGGGATAGGATAATTAGGAATTACTTTAAAAAAACTGTTTCTTATACTTCTTTATTTACAGAAGTTTGAAAGAGAATAGACTTTGTTTGAAAGAGAATAGACTTTGTGTGTGTGTTTTAAGTGTGGTTTGGTGTTTTGAGGTATATATATAGTTTATAGTTTTTCATCTTATAATTTATGTGGTGTGTTGTTTTTTTGATGGGAAAATTGAGCCTGAGTGAAAATTTATATGTTGCTTGGCTGCTTCTAAAGTTTCTTCTACCTCTCTTGTACTCACAGTTATTCCTGAGTTAGTTATATTGGCTGTCACCAGGGACTACCAGCTTCTATGTCTTTTTGGCAGTTTTAGGGTCCTGTTTCAAATTATATACAGTCAAAAGCTTGACAGTGAGTTGTTACTGCTAACCTCATGCTCCTTTGATTGTACTGCAGTTTGTGATAAAATATCTTTGATATGTGATAAATAATTAATATCATTTTGACTGTTATAGTTTTCTGGGTAGTAGTTTATGTCTAGAAGACTAAAGAACATTTGTTGAGCATGTAATTTATCCACAGCAAAATGAGAAGGGATATTTCTTTAACTAGGATATTAATACTTGAGCCTTAAAGTGTTCTCTGGAGGCCCTCCCCATTTTCTTAAAACAGGTAACCTGTATCACTCAGCAGTTTCAGTGATGAGAATTTTAGCACAATTTTTTCTGCCTCAGGTGAAGAGAATATCCTTCCTTGTGATATGAGCTATAAAATGTGCTTGTAAACTGTAAGATTGGACTTTTTTACAACTGATACAGGAAGAACCTCTCTCATCCAAGATACCTTTAACTCTTCTATTACTTTGTGTCACAGATAAACAGAAATGAAGAATAGAGTTGTAGTCTAGGGCTGATCAAGGTCTTGCAAGTGTCCTCGAGTCAAACCTTTCTTCTCCTGTTCTGCTTGACCGCTGGGACCTCAGCAAATCTTTCTTCAGCCCAGCTAGCCTGGGAAGAGGAAGTGGCTACCACCACCATCCCATGTTCACCTTTGCTTCAGTCTCCCATTTCCTACAATTTGATCCTGTGGTAGACAAGGATGAAATTAGCTCTTCAGTCTTCATGTCCTTAGTCAGAATAGGGTATCTATTATAAAGGAATAAGTGGGAAAGTCCATCAGAGTACAAGGAGGTGACATCTACTCAACATTCAAATAACTGTGCCTGTGATGATTGGTAAGACAGACACCAAAATGCTACTAGTAAACCAGAGGGGTTTTTTTTGCTATTAATAAAAAGCCAGAGTTAATTACAGGGAAAATTAGATCTCATAGGGAATAAATAGAAACAATATTCACATGCTTGGAGCCATGGTGAGGGTCTGTGGAGAGGAAATAATGTAAGACATGCAGACAAAAGAAGGACAGAACATGTGGGAAAATTATGACTGACTGTAGTGATCATGAAATACGTGGAGTTCTAAGGAACCAGTAATGGTCACTGAAATTTTTCTTAATCCCCAAAAGAAACACATTTCTGTTAGAGAATAAAAATGCTCTGCTTGAGGCTAGTCTTAGTCTCTAGAAGCAATAAAAGCCTGTGATGTCTAATGATGCTCATTCTTCTTCCATTTTCACTAGTGCAGTGCTAGGGAAACTAAATGTACCAACTTATATCTATTAGAAGGAGACACAATTTAGCCCATTTTCCTTTTAGTCTCAGTTTGCTTTTTCTCTGACACATTCATAATCCTTTAGTTTCTTTAGTGACTAGTTGAGGTTTTGGTAGCTTTTAATTTTTTGAGAACATCATGTTCTTTCATTTGGAGAGGAAAGAAAATTTAGGAAAAAGTTGGAAATGAGATCCCTTTGTGTACATGTAAAACCCAGCATCTGATTTCACCAAGAAAATCAGTTATGATCTCACTGAACTGAAGCAACCTTTTCTTTTTCATGATAGATACTTAAATCCCAATGTTAGG
>PVKN010012722.1:0-20367 GCA_004027915.1 Capromys pilorides
AGCTCAGTGAATTAAAGTGCCTGCTTAGGCAGACACAGAGGCCAGTGCCTGCTTAGGCAGATGCCAGGGCCGGGGTTTAATCCCCCACCTGCCATGCCGGCCCCACCCCTGGGGGCATGCTGAAAGGGCAGCTGAGACTGGGTGTGGTAGTAGTGTAGTCCCATGTAGTCCGATCCTGCCTGTACACCCTGTACTAAATACATTTAAAAATTCTTTTGTTTACTCGAAGTCACACAAAAGAAATAGACTAAAGTATATCTGGATGCCTCCCAGATTCAAGGAGGAGAATAAAGAGTCTAAAAGGATCAAAATGTGTGAAAAAGAGGTAGGATCATTTCCTGACCCTCTTTCCCAAAAGCAGCTCAGAAAGTTCAGCTGAAGGCTGATGGGAGGTGGCCCTCTCAGTGTCACTGGAGAACAGTGAGGGTATGCAAAACCCACATAGCAAATAAATCACACAGGAGCTTTCAGAAGCCACTGTCCTGGGCAGGAAGCTGACAGTGTGCACAGCAAGCTCTCTCTCTGACAACTCCAGGTCCTCAGAGAGAATCAAAGCTCTGGGGGCTGGGGAGATAGCTCCGGAGCTTAAGCACCTGCCTGGCATGCACAAGGTCCTGAGTTCAATCCCTGATAAAAAGAATCCCAAGCTCTGGTTTTAATCCCAGGAAGACAAAGAAATGTGACTTGACAATAGTACATACTTTTTAAAAGAGAAGTATCAGGCAGTTAACTTTGTAGGAAGAAACCCTTCTAGCTCCTCTTTGCATTCCACTGCCTCCCACTGCCTCCCACTCAGGCCTGTAGTGAGCACAGGATGCTGGGATGGGAGCCCTGAGGAGAGGTCCAGTTGGCCAGCTGTGAGGGTGTGGACGGCCTGGATGAATCCCACCTCCAGCACAGAAGCCTAACACATCCCTCAGAAACTAACCAGAACCCCCACTGGTTCTCTTCTGATTATGATTTGTTGTTTTAGAGTGTAGCCCTTCAGGAGGAAAAAGCAAATCAAAACAAAACCAACTTTATAACATTCTATAACAGGCACAGTAAAACAAGATCCAGGAAAGGGCCCAGGGTCACAGTGCTCAGGTGAACCAAGAAACAAACCTTTAAGTCCCTTTAAAATAAAGTGTGGGGGTCCGCCCCCTCCATGAGCCTGGGGGAGAGCTTGAGCTGAGTAGAGGAGGCAGAACCCATTTAAGTGCCCACTGCATTTTCTGAGGACAACAGAAGGGCCCTCCAAACACCACACTTCCAATCGTAGGAACTGAGGCCTTGAGAAACTCACAGGTTTGAAACAACAGGGTTTTACACTGAGGTAAGTTAGCATCTGGGACTCAAGGGAGCACAGGGCAGTGGGTGCCTAATGATGGTGCCAAGAGAAGTCTTCCGGGGAACCCAGGCCGCGCACCAGCTATGCAGCTCTAGGGGGAGGCCAGAGGGCTGCTGTCCAATGCCAGAAGACAGAGCAGGCCTGTCCCATCCACAGCTCTAGGGAGCACTAAGGGCCAGAGTGATGAACCACGCTCTCAAGGTCCTTTTGATCAAGAAGGGACAACCCAGAAGCATAGGTGGCCAATTCTAAAGTCAATCAGAAAGATGACACAAGCTGCTCAAGGGCAAGCCTCCTGATTAGCCTGGGGTGCCCTGAACAGAGATAATCTCATTTATTTGGGAACCAGCACTGGGAGAACCTGGAGCAACAAAGAAAATCAGCAGTGGGGTAGAAAGGATGGAAAGAAATCACAGGCTAGTAGAGCACTACTGCTAGATATGGAAAGTGGCCACAGCAGTAATCAATTAATTATTAATTAATTTATGTGCAGAGTCTCATTATGTAGTTCAGACTCGTAACGATCCTGTTTTCAGTCCCCCCAGCAGCTGGGATTATAGGCATGCACCACCATACCTGGACTCCATTGCCCAGCTCAGTGTGCCCTGGGGGCAGGGCCAGCGAGACTTGTGGTACTGGAGATAGAACCCCAGTCCCTGAACTTGCTTAAACAGGCACTTGGTCCGCCGAGCTATCTCACTGGCCCTGGCGATAGTTTTTAAATAGTTCTTTAAAAAAGTAAAAGGAAACGGTGAAGTTAATTTTGATAATATAGTTTATTTAACCCAACAGAAGGATAGAGCCCAATAAATCTGCTGTAAATTGAAAATATTAAATCATGAGAAAAAGTATGGAGGTTCCTCTAAAAATTAAAAACAGAAAATCCATGTGATCCAGTGACCTTACATAAAAGAAAAAAATCGCTGTCAGAGACACTGGAACTCCCACGTTTACTGCAGCACCATTGAGAGCAGCCAAGAAATGGAAATAGTTGAAGCGTCCACCAAAGTTACATGGTACATGTGTACAACAGAATACTATTCAGCCAGAAAAAGAGGAAACTCTGTAATTTGCAAAGACACGGATACAGAAATGGAAGGTACTATATTAAGTGAGCCAAACACCGAAAGAGAAATACCACATGATACCCCTGGGATTTAGAATCCACAAAACTAGATCTCACAGAAGTCGAGAACAAGGGACTGGGGAGACAGCTCAGAGGCAGAAGCACCTGCCTGGAGTGCACAAGGTCCCAAGTTTCATCTCTGTGTCTCAGTTACTCTCCTCTCATTGCTAGGACAAATACCTGACACTCAAAATGAGTAACTGAGACACACTGGTATAGGAAAAAGAAAAAGTGGAGAACAGAGTAGCAGTTACTAGAGGCCAGGGAGGGTGGGGAGGCTTGGTCATCAAGGTCACTTTACCTCCTTCTGCCCACTATGCTAAACTCTAGAGGGAGGCAGAACGGAAAGGATGAGGTCATTAACTGATAAATCACCTTTCTTTAGATTTATAAATGCAGAACATGTGGTGATCTTCAGATTCCACCAGAATATGTAAGGCTCTTCCTCTTTATTTCTCTGATAATTGACAGAAAGCACGTACATTGCTCTGAGGCTTACCCTACAAGACCACGATAGATCCATTTATAGAACTATAGGAACTAGCCCCAAGAGGACCCGGTCCACTGCATATTCCAGGAAGAACAGAAACTGCAATGGGGAAAGGAGGCCAGCAGGGGGCCCGCTAGAGAGAGAGAGAGAGAGAGAGAGAGAGAAAGGCCCTCTTCCTGGCACCACCCCACATCTACCTGGCGGGGTGCCTGGTGTCATCTTCCTGTCCACTATTCCGTGGCTTCTCTGTCCTCCCTGTAAGAGCCCCTTCCGTATATGAATCTCCTAAGGTGGCCCTTTAGGGAACAGGAGTTCGTTCATCCCCAGCCAGATGCCAACCCTTGAAAAAGCCAAACTGCTTCTTGCCAATTTTTGGGTCTCACATTCTGGTTTTTGAACTGTGAGGGGGTAGATTTGAGTTTTAAAAACGGATTCTGAATGTCTCTATTACAAGAAAATGATAAATGTTAGAAGAGGTACACTTGCCCCTCTTTAGACATTATACAATGTATCACAGTGTAGTTGTGCTTGGAAGGCAAGGAAGCAGTAGCCCCTGCAGGCAGAAAGCAGGCCACCTTGGCAAGTTCTCTGCTGAGTTTGTGCTATAGGAACACGCACTCAAGCCAGGCGTAGTGGCGCACACCTGTAAACCTGTAATCCCAGCACTCAGGAGGCTGAGGCAGGAGGATCGGTGCGAGTTCGAGACCAGCCTGGGCTACAAAAGTGAGCTCAAGGCCAGACTGAAATGCATAGTGAGACCCTATCTCAAAAAAGACAAAACAAAACAAAAAACAATCCATTCATTCTGTCTTCTTTTTACAGATGAGAACACTGAGGCAAGAATGAAAGTAAAGCCATAATACAACACCTTCTAATTCAAAGGGAAGTGGGACCAGTGAGATAGCTTAGCAGACTAAAGCAGCTGCTTAGGCAACCTTAGGGACCATGGTTCCATCCCCAGCAACACAAGCCCCACCCCCACCCCAGGGCAGGCTGAACCAGCCACCAAAAAAAAAAAAAAAAAAAGGGTGGGGGGGTGGTTCTCCCAGGCAAATTGGAATTAGGGCACTCCAGATAAATACGGAGGAGAAAAATTGACCATCTGAGTGCTGTGAAAAGGTTTCTTCTCAGGCCTCCTTTCGGAATCTCAGTAATAACAGTTGACACATACTGGCCATATGTCAGGTTCTATTCTAAGCACTTTACATGTATAATTCCTTTAATCTCTCTCTCCCTCGTGTACTCGCATGTGAGCGCGCGCGCACACACACACACACACACACACACACACACACCCTAGGCATGGTGGTTCATGCCTCTAAACCCAGTACTCAGATAGGAGGATCTTGACTTTGAGTCTAATATGAGCTACATTACTATTTGCTAAACCTTTCCTTAAAACACTGGAAAGGGAAAAAAACTGTGAGAAACGTACACTTACAATACAGAGTAGGTGAGGTTAAGACATGTGCTCTAGGTCACCCCACAAGTGAGCGGGCACACTTAGGGCTTGAACCCAGGAAGGCCAGCGTCATGACCACGACACTGGGCACAGCAGTGTCCCGGAATCCAGGCTCTCCCCCAGCCACAACCTGCTCAGGCCACCTGGGAAGTCCTGGCAGGCAGTCTAATGACAGGACTACCTGCGCACTGGCAGCGAACATCGGGGGCTGACAGCAGGCACCACGCCTCTCGCTGCATCTGTAAAGGCCCTCAGGCTGTGTGGCTTCACACAGAGCACAAGCAGGACTGCAGAAGCCTCTGTCCACACGGTGCCCTCAGGGGCACGAGTTCTCTTATGGAGCTGGTGGGCAGCAGAATGGGCAGGATTCGATTATGGAAGAGACGCCCAGGGCTCCTTCTACCCACAGCTTTTCCAACCTTCTGCCCTTCCTACTCCAAAGTCAAAAATCTTAAAACAAGTTGCAATGAGAGGGATGAGATGACTTCTCAAGCCTTTTGAGACTTTCTCCTGTGAGACAAACCTTCCCAGCAGCCAGACAGGAAGCCCATTGTCCAGCTGGGATGCCTTGGAGAATTCCCACAGCTGGGGGAGGGTCAGCCTGCTTCCCTTAGGCTTTTCCAGGGTGAGGCCCTGTGCAAGCCCGGAGAACACAGGAAGAAACACACCCTCCACTGCCCTGCCCTCCCTCGGGTTAAACCCGCCCTTGCTGTTATCCTACAGGCCCAGCCAGCTTGTTTATGGCCCCTAACTCCCGTGTCACAGCCAGATGGGGAAGACTGCCTCCACCTGCTGCACCCTGGCTGGAAGCTCAAACAGGGATGCTCTACCATTCATTTTCAGTCTCAGTCCTTTTCAGTATTTTGTTCTGTTTTTAATTTATGACAGGGTCTAGCTAAGGTGTCAACATGGAGCTTGAACTTGTAATCCTCCTGCCTCGGTCTCCCTAAATCCGGAGATTCTAGGCATAGGTCACCATATGCAGAAGACTTGTGCTCTTTATTGCCCCAAACATGGATGCTGTTGTCACTTGGAAAAAGTGACAAAAACCCTCAGTTGTTCAGAAAAAATGCTGTTCTTCTCCTGGGCCTGGACCTCCTGATCTGAAAGCACTGTCTGCTGGAGCCCCACCCTTCCCTGCCCCAGAGTGCCAGGGCCCCTGCTCCAGGGCACAGCCTGGATGCCCAGGTCACACACTGCTCCCACAGCTACCACACTGCAGTCTTCGGCACACCTGTTCCGCAGTTGCCCCACTTGCAGCAGGACACAAAAGCCATCTGTTTCACATGTTCAGCATGTAGATTAATCCAGATGACACAAGACAAGCACCTGGCGCGTCACTACTGCGCAGCGTGCCATAAACAGCAGCCTTATTCTTCTTCCTGTGTTCCCATAACATCTTGATTCCTCTCCATAAACTGCCACTTCACCACATGGCTGTCCCTGCAGTTACTCTCTCACAAACCTTCCTCCACGTACACACCCACCCACACTACAGGGAAGGGCATTTTTCTCATTTTTGTATCCTCTGCATTTGATCTAAAATCTAGCAGATAGTAGACCTCTAGCTACGAGCTGAAATTTTTGCCCGCTTATAAATTCGGTCTCATTTTTAACTACAGTGGGCCCCAGTGGCTTCTAATTTCACTCAATGAGCAAAAAGAATCCCTCTCCAGGGTGCATGTCTTACTGTCTACATTGGTATCTCACCAGGAAAATATACTCCCAACCTAACTCGATCAGGCCACATGGGATCAGACAGACACATGTGGCGCTGACCCCGAGACCACTCCACAGTCTTCAGGGATCTCGTCTATTGTGGAGCCTTACTCCTCGGCAGCAATATCCAGCTCTTGGGATTTCTGAACAGACCCATAAAACTGTTTATGTAAAAGTGTCTGTATCATGTCTGGCACATACTGGGCACTAATAAATTTTACACCGCAAATTAAAACCTTATCTCAGATTTTTTGAAATGGGGCAGGGCAAAGGCTTTAGCAAACAAAAGGAAAAGGACTGTTTCAGAAATCTGTGGCTATCTGGGGGGCAGGTTGAGCACTCCTGGATGGTTTATTTTTATTTTTTTTAAAAGAGTACAAATTAAAATTTAAGCAAAAAATTACAAGTGATACAGAACTTCACTTAACAAAGTAATATGAATCTCATAGTACTTGAAATACATTGTGTTGTTTTCTAACCAGTTATTCATATTACCAGATCTATGCATGTAAAATTGGAAGAAAAATAAATGTATGAGAAATTAAGAAGAGAAAAAGTACAAATGATTGAAAAAAGGAGACAAAATGTATTAAATATTATCTGCTGCTTTCCACAGACCAGCAGAAAAGCATAGCACAGGGCCAGCGAGATGGCTCAGTGGTCTAAAGCACCTGCTTAGGCAACTGCAGGGACCACGGTTCGATCCCTGGCACCACACACTGCGCCAGTCCCACCCCAGGAGGGCAGGCTGAGCTGGCCATTATATATATATGAAATGCACAGAACAGTTGTCTAAACCATCTGACTTACATACCTAGATAAATTTCTTTTTCCCACTCCCTCTCCTATCCTTCTCAACCTGTAACTCTTTCTTTTGGATATCAAGTTCATTCCCTTTTCCCAGTATCTACTATACCCTTCAGATTCCATTTTTCTCTTTCAGGTTCTCACACTAAGGAGACAATACAATGTGTGCATATGCGGGTCTGATTTATTTCACTTAAGAGTATGTTCTCTAGTTGCACCCATTTACTGACAAAAGACCCAAATTTATCCTGTTTTATAGCTGAATCCATTATTTTTTTTTTCCCCCAGAACCAGGGATCAAACTCAGGACCTTGCACTTGCCAGGCAGGCACTTGTGCCCCTGAGCTATCTCCCTAGCCCTTATTACTTCATTATGTAAAAATAGCATATCTTTCTTATCAGTCTTCAGTTGATGAGCATCTAGGTTGTTTCCTGGATTTAGCTACAAGGAATTGTGCTGCTTTAAACATGGGTGCACATATATCACTGTGATATGAGATTTTCAGTTCTTCTGGAAAAATACCCAGGACAGGAACAGCTGACTTGACTGGGATCTCCAAATCTCCCCCACCCTCCAATCCTAGCTTGTGAAGGAATCTCCACACTGATTTCCACAGTGGTTGTATAGTCTGCACTCCCACCAACGGTGAAGAAGGATTCCTTTTTCTCCACAGTCCCTCCAGCATTTGTTATTGGCAGACTGTTGATGTTCTTTATGGGGTGAGATGGAATCTCAGGGTTGTTTTAATCCTGAGAGGTTTTTATCTCCCTTTGTCCTTGTCTCAACTCAGTAATAAGTCAGTTCCGTTTCCCACTTTCCTTCTCAACTTCAAGGCCAGCAGCTCCTAGCTAACAAATAGCCTCTGTGTGGCTTGTTAACCCTCACCTTCCCTTGTACTCATGCTGTAAGGTGGGGGTGGACAGCACAGGCTGCCCACTGGGGCCAAGAACTTTTATGACAGCTGACAGAGGAGGCAAGCAGCAGGCCATCCCCTTCACCCTCTAGTTTCAAGCTTCCCACAACCAGTGCTAACGCCACTGCCCATCCAGCAGCATGGCACCTACAGAGCAGAGCTGGCCTCGCCCACGTCCCCCTGCAGGATGGCAAGACTAGCAGGGCTAGGGAGCCAGTCTATTCTGCATGTTAATAAAAGTTACCATGTTTGACTTGAGAGTGGAAGAGAAGGGGTAAGAGAAAGCAGAGGGATTTTATTTTTCCTTCATCAGCAATTTCTACCTGGTCTCCTCTGTTTCACTGTTACCTACCTAAGCTGCCTAGTTCTGGCTTAGCTCTCACCTGCAAAAGACAGACTGGTCCTCTATAGAAGGGCTAAAATCAGCTGCTGAAGCACAGTCCAGCCTCTGGAGCAACTACGACCTTGTAATAACTAACTGGGGTTTAGGGTTCAAAACAGCTGATTCCTGGAGACAAAGGTCAAAGTTTTAGTTTCATTTCCAATTTCTACTAGTAATTCCTGCTAATGTCAAATCCAGTTCCAAGCAAACAGAGCAGGGCTTCAAGAAGTGCACATTCCAATTTAAAACAAATATATGATGTCTGTTCCCTACTAGGCTGGAAGCAAGGAAGATAATTAACATTTATCACCATGTTTTTTTTTTTAATTTTATTTATTTGGTATTTGGTACAAGGTCTCACTACACAACTCAGGCTCATAGTGATTCTTCCATTTCAGCCTCCCCATCACTGGCATTACAGGCGTGCACCACTACGCTGGGTCTCGGTGGCTGGCTTGGCATGCTCCCAGGCAGAGCCCGCACGGTATGTAGTACCGGGGATCAAACTCAGATCCTTGCACTTGCCTATGCAGGCATTTAGGCCACTGAGCTATCTCCGCAGACCCTTATCTCCATGTATTACAGTGAGATGTCCAAAGTTTCCCACTCTAAAGACAGTATAATAGTTCATTCAGAAGCAGAATCCAGCTCTGATAAATTTAGTAAAGGCCTGAGGTCACAACATTATAGGAAAGCTATAATTGGATATAGATGCCACTGGAAAATCTTACCCCAAGACCTGCAAAATGAAAGATGGGGACAAAGGACACGGGCAAAAGCTGCTCTATGGGACTCCTATATGGGAAAAATATGAACTAGGGAGTTTACTTACACACAGGGGTTCATTTGTCAGGGGGCTACATTTTCTCAGAGAAGTGAAAAGGCCAGTTTCTTCACTAATCTCTGTGCACTACCAAGAATGGAGTTTCTTACAAATCACATCACCAAAGGTGCAGTGAGAAAAAGATATGCAGACATTTTCAGGTGACAACACAAGTCTCCCAAGAGTGATATATGAAAGGAAGGTGGTGGCCTGAAATGAGAGCTTAGCTAGAGGGCTGTCACCCAAAACATGCCAGGTCACTAGAGCACCTCTGCCACAGTCCCATGCTAACAGCCCTGTCGTGTACTCCCAAGCCAGGCAGTGTCTGCAGAGGACAATTCTGCTCACAGAAGCCCAGACAACTGCAGCGAATGACCAACACTTGATAAATGCTAGTTCCGTACAGGTGATGGCAAAGACCCACTGAGGTAGGGGCCTACACCCAGCAGGACACCACAGAGGTCTCTGAAAAAGAGCACTCACCACGGCTGAAGGTACAGGTCTAGTGGTCTTTTGTGAAGAAGGAGATGTGACTGGTCTAGCAGCAGTGAGATCCTATGGCAAGCCTGCTACAGCAGCTATTCGTTACCACTAAAAGCTCTACAAGGTTCACCTTCACTGGCTCAGGCCTGCCATAAAATGAGGTAGGTGCAACAATCTGCAGGTCTGTGCGAGACCTGACCACACCATGAGACAGGGACAGTAGAAAGACAAAGGGACAACAAAGGGTTCTTTTGGATTTTGTTTGTGGAACCGAAGATTGAACTCAGGACCCCTCCCTTCATCAGCCTACCTGAGCCATGGAGGTAGACGCCAGCTGTTGAGCACACAATGCTCCTGCAGGCACCTCTGCCCCTCCTACACACTTCATGCGAGCCTTCCCTTGCTGCTTTTTCTCAGAGAAGGCCACACATGGCCTCTCCCTGAGGATCTGTTAAAGACGGGAATTCAAAAGCAAGACACCTGGCCATCCAGGTTTAGTATTTGCCTATAAAGTTAGCTTGTTTTCATTAATTTGTCTCTGGCATACTGTCTAAGCTCTGTGATCACTGTATAAAACAATTCCTGGATCAGGGATGCGGCTCAGTGGGAGAGCTCTAGCCTTGTATGCTCAAGACCCTGGTTCAATCACCAACACCACCAAAAAGGAAAGAGAGAGAGAGAGAGACAGAAACAGAGACAGAGAGAGACAGTGAGACAGAGACACAGAGAGAGAGAGAGAGAGAGAGAGAGAGAGAGAGAGAGAATAGGACAGGATAGGACAGGACAGGACAGGACAGGACAGGACAGGCAGGAAGGCAAGAAGGCCAGCCAGCCGGCCGGCCAGCTGACCAACCGACTGACCGATTTCCTTTGGGTACATGCCTAAAATCCCAGCACTCAGGAGGCTGAGGCAGGAGGATTGTTGTGAGTTCAAGGCCAGCCTGGGTTACAAAGTGTGTTGAAAGTTAACCTGAACTGCATAGCAAAACCCTGTCTCAAAGACAGAAGAACATACACATATACGTGCATACATACATACATACATACATACATACATCAACTCCGAAATAAGGGTTTATGACCTTGAACCTAGAGGGTGTCTCAGATGTTATTTTTCAGGCTGAGGACTATGCCCTATTACCCACTGTGGCCTCTCTTGGTCTTCTGACCCTTGATCATGACAAGCCTCTTTCCTTAGCGAGGATCTTTCCTTACACTGCCCAGGTGGACTCAAAGCCCAAGAGTCTACCGACTCAGTCTGCTGGGTAGCTAGGGTTACAGACCTGCACCACTTTACCTGGCTTCTGGCAAGCCATACTGCTGGTCAGAATACTACTGATACAGCCTCTCAGACTGAGCATTCTGTAGGTAGCTATGCCAAATGTCACATCAGTAAAGAGAACTATAATCTTTTGCCCTGAAAAACTTTCACCCAGAAGACAGTTAAAAAACAAAAAAATTTACAAGTGTTAACCTTATTGTCTCTGGGTTTTACTTTTCTAACAGAAATTTCTTCTTTAATTTAGCATACATCTGTTTGTTCCTACTGTGTGCCGGGGTGGTGCTATACTACAAGAAGAAATAACAGAGGTGCAGGCTTGAGGACATACCACTCTCTCGGGAAAGATAAGGAGCTCCAACCACATTTCCATAACAGTAACAGTTACTTCGTTTACCTCTCAGAGTTCACAGAAGGACTACACTTCTTCATCTAATCTCTTCACAAGATTTTTCTAACACCAAAGCACTGTGGCAAGCAATGGAGGCAGGAGGTACAACGGTGAAAAAGACACCAGCCCTGCTCTCTGCAAGCCTCCTGGTAAGTGACCACAACAGAAATCGATACCAAAGGAGGATTAATCCAATAGGGAAGAAGAGACTGGAGGACAGAAGAAATGGTATTAGAACTCCAACCTGACAGGAAACAGGATTGTGGCCACAGGATAAAGGATTGTGACCAAGACAAAGGCGAATGGGAAGAGCACACAGCAGAAAGATAGGAGCACAGACAAAGGCAGAGAAAGAACAAGTGGTGTGTGCAAGAGAAGTAGCAGGGGACAGAGGGAGATTCCAAAAGATCAAGCTGGCACCTGAGAAGGCTAAAAAGCAAAGGGAAAGAATATAAACTCTTGGGGTCCACTTCCATGTGATGAGATTTTTTTTTTCTGAAACTTTATTTATTTATGTTATGGCTGGCTCAGCCTGCCCTAGGGGTGGGACTGGTGCAGCATGTGGTGCTGGGACTCGAACTACAGTCCCTGTGGTTGTCTAAGCTTGCCTAAGCAGGTGCTTTAGACCGCTGAGCTATCTCACCTGCCCTGTGATGAGATTTTTAAGGATACTTCTGGCCCTAAAATACAAAGCCATGGTATTTCTAATAAAATTAAAGCTTGCCCAACAGTATTAATTCTGCTGAAGGAACAAGCTATATTTATAAATTTACCTGTCCAGCCCAGAAACTAGTATTTTCCACTGGAGACAGAAGTGCTGGAGGAGTGAAAGAGAACAGTAAGAACAGAGAAAAATGTCCATTTTCTAATACAGATTCATCTTCCTTCTTAGGTTTGCCTAGGTGAGAGAGGATAGGAAAGAACTGAAGGGGCTGGCACACGAACGGCCTTGAAGTCAGCTTCATTCCCAGGGTTCTCTCCCCAGGCAGCAGATGGTCTATCCCTGGAGAACTGGATCCAAGAAAGCAGCTGCTCCGAGGGCCTGGTTTAACTAACAGCTGGGGTCACAGGTCCTCTATGCACAAGCTGAATGCCAGAAATCAATAGGTCCCATTGTGACCACGCAAGGCTCATGCCCTGTGCCTTCCCAGAACAGAAGACTGGGAAGATAACACCACACAAGCTGAAAGACTGCACTTGAAAATTAATAGAGTATTATAAAATCCACTCTTATAAATTTCCTTGACTCTGCTACAAAACTACTGAGATGCTAATTATTTGAGAGTTAAAGGACATGGCCATAAATGGGGTGGGAGAAACAGAAGAGTAGATATTTATCAGATGAAAGTCACTAAGTGCTTCTGGTTCTCTTCTTCCTGCCTAATGCACACAGGAGTCTGGTTCCAACCAAAAAGCAGGCTACGTTTCATGTATTAGAACAAGAGATAAAAATTCATAAAATGATGTGTATGTACACAGAGGAGTGCAACTGTATGATTACATAATTAGGCACATTAAAGTATTTATACTGCTGAGACTAAAAGCCCCTACTCAAAGGCATTCCACCAAAGTTGTAAGCGGAAAAAGAATAGAAAATAAAGCATCTAATTGCAATCTTGCACAAAGCCAGACATTCCCAGCTGGTGCCACAGCTGAATTCTCTTAATTAACATGTTGTAATGGCAAGTATGAAAGACACTGCCTGCTTATCAACTCCATGCAGTGACCAGCCTGGCATGGAAGAGGCCTACAACACTGCTGCAGTTAGAGTTTTCTTTTTTCTTTTACAGAGGTACTCCAGTGGGGGGTGTTGGTTAGTTTTTCCTAAAAGTTTTGTTGTTTAGAGAATGCATGCAACTCTGTATCTACAAAGTTAGGGGTGAGACTAGAAAACTGGAAGAAGCTCACAGTCCAGGAGCTGTTTTACTTTACGGTGCTTGTTTTACTCTTAACTCCAAAAGTAGCAGATTACCAGTTAAAGAAGACAAGCAGCATTTGAGCAGGTGGGCCTTTTTAAATAAAAGCTCATCTTGCAGCTTACAGATCAAAGATTAAATATAGCTAAGCATAAGATGATGATGGAAATTAGCATACAAATGAGTAATAGGGGACATTAATGCACGGAGAGGCCAGGTCAATATGTAATGAATTCAAAGGAACAGAGTCACAGTTCTCAAAGGGCCTTTTATACATACAGGGAGGATTTCGCTTTTATAGAACTCTTAGTCACAGCAGAATCTGGTCAAGTAGTCTCCTCCTTTCCTGAAAAGGTCCTTCAAAGTCAAACAATGGGTTTACATATTATTAAAAGAAAGTTACATTTTCAGAAAGCCCAAAAAAGATTGATGAAATCGCAATCTGTCCATAAGACACAACCTTGGACAATGTCTCTGGGCACTTGAGATATTATTCCTTAGCTGCGTGAGTTTCTTTGTAGCTAAGCTTAGCCAACTATATGCACTTGCTACTCTAGCACGCTCATTCACTTCAAACTCTCTCCCATCTTCCTTTTGGCTATCATCAGCAGTTTCATTTTTCCATTTGCCACTCCAACTTACAAAAACTAAGGGTGAAACAATGCAGGTTCCTGTTGCTGTTGCACATACGTGGCTGGACAGATGTGCCACGGATGCCACTCGGTGTGCGGCTGGCTGGCAGGCAGACACACCTCACAGACACTCAAGCAGTTATTTCTCAGCTGCTGCATAAAAGTGCAAATTCATTACACAAAGGCGACTCAGTGTCCATTTACAATGTACCAGAAAACAGGTTCTTCCTAAGACAAATGTTTAGAGGTAGACTGCTAGAAAAACTGGCCCCCAAACACACGCACATGCGTACACACAAACATACACACTCATCAAATTTAATTTCCTTGCCCTCTCACTTCCTTGGTTCCAAAGGCCCAGAATCATTTGGTGAGCCTAGAGGAAATACATATATATATACATATATATATATATATATATATATATATATATATACATACATACATATATATATATATATATATTTTTTTTTTTTTTGTATTTTAAGCAAGGGTCTACAGGGTGTTCAGGGTCTCACTACTAGATCGGACCCATAGTGATCCACCTGTTTACAGCCTCCCAAGAGCTGGGATTACAGGTGTGTGCCACCATGCCCAGTCTAGAAAATATTCTTATGTGGGCCCAGATGCAAATGAGGAACACATTGAAGAATAAGATCGCTGGCACTCAGCACACACACCTGCATCATGGAGAGGCCTAGGTTTGCAGAACTATAAGGGAAGGCGAGCTAGTCAGCACCTGCACGAGCCTATGATTTGGGATGACAGCTCATCCTGGGTTTCCCCAGCCTCTCTGCTTTGTTGATGGAGCTGACATGTCAAACCTGCAGTTGGGGCTCTGAAGACTGCAGGTGCCTCCAGCCAGATCTTGCAGTGGAATACTATTAGCACAACGATCCCTTCCAATGGTGAGTAACTTAGCCCAGGGTAAACGTCTCAGTATGCCTCACACACTGTGTGCAAGTGACACACGGTCTGGTAGGGGAGTCTATTTATGTGTGCAGTACTTCCCTTGCAAAACCTAACAAACTCACCTGCTTCTGAAAGGCACACGTGCTGCCCAACTGCTGTACACCAGGCCTACACTGCTCCCTCTCTACCCTTCCCAAAGATCCTCCATTTTCCCATCTCAGGACAGAGAAACACTTGAAAAGTTATATTGGGACTTCTGCAATGTGAGCAGAACCTTTGAAGCCAAGACCTCAGAATGGCCTATTTAGCAGCAATCCAACACAGTGGCTTTTAAGTGGGGAAAGAAAGCTTTGGTCTTTCAAGGCAGTGATTGCAGTGAAAGCTTAAGACTCTTCAGCACCTCTTCTGTAGCACGAGTCCCAAACTCCCTGGCAAAGTGCCAAGCCAGGCAGCAGGGCCTTAGTCTAGCCTGCACCAGGCAACAGGCCTGGCTGATCCCCAAAGAGGACCCACTCATTTCCCAGGGCAACCCAATGGGTCTGTGTCAGGCACTTGCACTGAGTTTGAAGTGGCAGCTGGACCCAGGTCCAGCAGCCATAGGTGAAACTGTCATTTTCTAACTGTGGACAATAGCTTACTCTTGACATTTCTATAGATCTGATAGATGTTTGGATAAGTATAACATGCTGTGCTTGTTTGAATAAAAATTTATTTTCCCAGCTAGAAACGGTGGCATATCCTGAAATCCCAGCACTCTGGAAGACTAAGGAGAGAGGTTGCAAGTTCAAGGCTAGCCTGGGAAACTTTGCAAAACCCTGACTTAAATTAAAAAAAAAAAAAAGGGCTGGCAAGCACTTGGGAGGCTGAAGCACGAGGATCAGTGCAAGTTCAAGACCAGCCTGGGCTACAAAAGTGAGCTCAAGCCAGCGTGAACTGCATAGTGAGACCCTGTCTCAAAAAGATAAATAAATAAATAAATAAATAAATAAATAAATAAATAAAT
Source organism: Capromys pilorides (assembly GCA_004027915.1). Taxonomy (NCBI): domain Eukaryota; kingdom Metazoa; phylum Chordata; class Mammalia; order Rodentia; family Capromyidae; genus Capromys; species Capromys pilorides. Next base: position 15,670 of record PVKN010012722.1, read on the forward strand.
AAATAAATAAATGAACGAACGAACGGGGATATAATTCAGTGTAAAGGCTCTGGGACATATACTCCCATTCTCATGTCCATTTAAGGAGACAACCTTGGGGCCAGCAAGATAGCTCAGTGGTCTAAAGCGCCTGCTTAGGCAAGCTTAGGCAACCACAGGGACCACAGTTCGATTCCTGGCACCACATGCTGTGCCAGCCCCACCCCGAGGGCAGGCTGAGCCAGCCACAACATAAATAAAGCATTTTTTTTTTAAACATAAAGTTTAAAAAATAAAATAAAAAAATTAAGGAGACAACCTTTTTGACTAGTCTTTTTTCTATTTTAACTTACAACTCAAAGATACTCAAATTTCTTATTTAAAAATTTTAAGAGTAAATGGCATAGGGGAACACTATCCAATATTGGCAAGAGTTTGAGGAAAGTGTACTGTTCTACAGCAGATTAGGCCGGAGGCAACTAGTGTCACCCTGACTTGGACAGTGAGCCCATTCTCATTTTAAAAGTATACTAGTTTGGAGCTGGGGAGATAGCTCAACAGAATAAGCGCTTGCCTGGCAAGTGCAGGGTCCTGTGTTCAATCCCCAGTACTGCAAAAAAAAAAAAAGTATACTGGATCCTACCAGGTCCACCAAAGGACATTATCTCTACATAGGCCAGAACATGGTCAAAGCTTTACTCTGAGTGGTACCCACTAGCCGATCATACTCAGCCGGCAACACTGATGGCCTCAGCTGCTGGGTCCAGCCATCCAGCCACAAAAGCTGACATCATCCCTGTGGGGCCACACTCCCCCAGACAAAGGGCAAAGCAGCGGCCTTCCACCAGGCCACTGCTCCTGCCCAGAGCCTATCTGCATGACTTCCTTCCAACTACAGACAGACTTGGGCGGCCTCCTGAGAGGGGCACACCCAGCACAGCCTCCCAGGCCAACCTTCCCCACAACACGCTCTGACACACAATGCTTTCCTTTAGAATCTACTAACAGCTGCCAACTTCGATGTGTCCCAGTGTTTCTGCTGAACCTAAGTCGCTCTGTACTCTGGCCACTCTATTTGTCCAACATGAAGTCCCATGAGGCTGCCCTGCTCTCCTCATTTCTGCAATCAGGGCACAGCATTCTGGGTCATCTCAACTCTCTCTTGTAACATCCTTCAGCTCAAAACCAGCCCAGATACAAGGCTAACCTTCAGTGCCCTCTTCTATCAGGATGTCTTTCCTCAGAGGTAAGGGATCCAAGACTACACAGACTAGCATACAGTTACCATATCAGTATTTCACCCTTCCTGAAGAAAGAAGGCTAATCTGTTTGCTTCTCCATAGCAGTACAAGCTTTTCAGGAGGGCAACCATCATCCACCTTTGTCATCCTGGGCACATTTACAAAGCTGGACAAAGACCTGAAGTAGATTATGTCCAGCAGGCCTGGTGTCTCTCAAATGTGGACACACAACATGCTTTAAAAGACCCCTGCTCATTTTCCTGGGGTTCTCCCCTCCCCCACACCAGCTGCCGACCAAGTCCTGGCAAACTCCAAGATTTCTGCCCACAGACAGCTCCCATTTCAGCTTACATCAAAGTATTAAACAAAAGATTTCACAACACCTCCACCCCTGCTACAGGCCCTGGAGCTCTTCAAGGGCACCGTTTAAACAAGAGGTACAATATATTTTGGGGAAATGATGAAACAACTTCCCATAAGAGCAAAGAAAAAATTCCCCAACTGCAAAAAAAGCTTCTTGGAAAACAGACAGACAGCTTTCATGCCAGAGCAGGGATAAAGGAACTGAGATTCAGGCCTCTCATCCTTCATCCTTGGCAAAGCCTGCTGTGTAGGAATAGGAGAGACTTGGCACAGCACCTGCCTGGCACATACAAGGTCTGAGTTCAATTCCTGGTGCCAAAAGATGAGAAAGAGACAGAGAGACAGACAGACAGACAGACAGACAGACAGACAGACACACACACACACACACACACACACACAGTCACTCTGAAACTGCAGTAGAAAGGGCAGTCACAGCTCTTTAGGGCCAGATACGGAACTTGGCAGTTTCTAGAGTCCCAGCCCAGACGAAAGGCGAAAGGCGGCACCCCACACTATCCAGGATGCTCCCAGCACCCAGGCTCCCACTTCCTCTTTTATGTGCCTTAAATAAGAGCTGTGATCCCAAAGGTTGGGTACAAACGAAGTCAGATTTTAGATACTCTGGGGGACTTGTTACTCAAAAATAATTGCATAGAGGCTCCTTTGGAAAGTCATAAAACCTTCTTACAGTGGTCACACTCAATTTAAAAAGTGGGAGGAGCTTTAACTTCGTAGTTCCTACACTTGGTTTCATTATAAGATCTATTTTCTCTACAGCATCTGGGTTTCAAGAAAATAGTATAAAGGAGAAAATACCTACTATTGTCTTGATGTGCAGGGACCATTTAGTAACTCCTTGTAATTTATCACTGCTAATCAAACACTACAGCTAAGTACTCTTCAAGAAAGAGGAAAAGCATCACCCATAAAGGAAGCTTCTCTACGCTCCATGTCCATGTGGAGACCTAATATTTCACTAACATTTAACACTCCAAGGCTTTGGGTTCATTCCCCAGCCTGGCAAAAAATGATTAACATTCATGAGGGTTCTTTGGCATCAAGCCCTTCTGAACGTGGGCATTCACCTAGCCTGTGTGCATGGAGTAGAAGGTAGCATGCAACAAATCAAATCCTCGCTTTTCCTTGATCATGATAATATGAGCTCCCCCCCCACACACACACATCTTTTACTGTCTTACTTTCCCCACCTAAAGGCACATTCTCAAAACTAAGCAAAGAACCATGAACAAGCTACAAAGAAAGCCAGCTCTCTTCAGATGCAACAATAGCATGCAGGAGGTTGGAGTCTCCCTCTAAATTCCCCCTGCACGGTTGTCCCCCCTTCACAGCCCACCCACCAGACTCCTACTAAGCCACTCCGCCTGTGATCATTCAAGCAGGAGCCACCTTTCTCTGGATCCATGTGGATTCCCGTTACAAAGCTCTTTCAGAGAATAAAACTAATCTGCCTACTTTGCATGTCTAACAGATTTCCAGGGTTTATAAATTCTACTTTATAGGCAGCTGCAGGGGAGACAGGGCAAGGCTGTAGGGCCTGAACAGCACCATCCAAGAATACTTTCCCAAGCAAGGCTACTGTATAATATCCTACGCATGATCCATTTTTTTTTAAATGCCAGGTGCCAATTTGATCATTTTTAATGATCAAAAGTACACTGATAGAGGACCGGGGAAATAGCTCTGTGACATAAGTGCCTGCCTAGCAAGTGCAAGGTCATGAGTTCGAACCCCAGTCTCACAAAAAAAAAAAAAAAAAAAAAAAAAAAGTATACTGACAGTGGGGTAGAAGAGAGACAAGGCACTTCCCTGTGTCTATCCAGTGCACTCCCTGCCTTGGGTGAGTCACTGAAAGATTATTTGTTAGCATGTCTATATCAGTTTCTTAACCACAATAAAGAAATCCCCTCCTCCTGCAGCTAAGGCAATGGGCTACAAAAGGACAGAGGACAACCCTGTAAATAGAATTTATGCGGAAGGAATCTGTAGGGAAGGGGTGGAGATGTATCAGTTTTCTTCCTCTAACAAAGCCACAAGGGAAACTAAGATCCACAGAAATTAACATGGAGGTAACTGGAAGAGCTGAGTCAGAGGGGAGACTAAGAAAATCATCCTCTCAAAATCCAGATTGTTGAGCTTTATGGAGTCTGACAGACAAGGGGGGCTCCACAGCAGGCAAGTGGGGATCAACATTTAAGCTGGAGGGAACAGTGTGGTGAGTAAGGATCTGGGGGCATGTGCCATAGTGGGTCAGGTGAACACCATGGGGCCAGACAGACTCCATGGCGAAGGACAGGGCAGGGAAGCAGTGCAGGTGAGGTTATGCAGCCACAGAGTAAGGACACTGCCTAAGCCTTCCCAGGAGGGACAATTGTGTAGGGGGTGTGTGTGTGTGTGTGTGTGTGTGTGTGTGTGTGTATGTGTACATTCATCCGAGCCTGCCTGCCTACTTAATGTCTCTCTCTGCCCTTCCTCCCTCCTTCCCTTCCCTGCACCACTCTCTTCTGTTTTGCAGCTCTGGTGATGGAGCTCAGAGGCTTCACAGTGAGCTACATCCCTTGCTTGGGGGGGCTTCAAACTTGTGCTCCTCCGGCCCCAGCTTCCCAGGGTGTCAAGATTATAGGTGTGCACTGTTTTGAGTTTCCCTGGCAATGTGGTATAAGAGACTGTGCAGATCAGAAAGGTGAGAGACGATACTGGCGACAGGAACATCAGGAAGAGGGATGCTGACTACAGCTCTGGGCAGTGGTTTCACTGGAGGGGCTGTCACTTACTCCCTTGGCTGCCCCTTGGCTGTAGTCAGCCAGCTGGTTCTCTGCCCACACACTCATGCAGCACAGAGACCAGGCCACCAGGAGCAAGAGCCTCTTCAGAAGTCTACAGAGTGCACAGTGGGCTTTGGCGAGCCAACCCTGCCGCTGCTGAGTTCTAGATCTCAGGACATGATGCAAAATCAATGACTCTAAAACACTAGGAGACTGTCTTGAACAAAGGAGGTCTTGCTGAGCCTTCCCCAACCCCTCACCAAAATTATTTTATTATTATAAGGATATAGGGGGCTGGGGAAATAGCTCAGTACGATAAATGCTTGCCT
>PVKN010012723.1:5938-20616 GCA_004027915.1 Capromys pilorides
GTTCAATGTAATGTTTTAATATGTATATATACTGTGTGTTTACAAGTTAAATCTATCTACTCAAACATCTGTGATTTTTATTTAGCAAAATACTATTACATAATCTGAAATTGTGACATATTCATTATGCAAAGTGATATATCCATATACATTCAAATAACACAATAAAAATTTATTTTTTGACCCCTGAAAAAAAAAACTGGACACATTACTTACTGTCTCTCTCTAAATATTTACGGGTACAGCTGTGTTTTCCAAAATGTTTCCTCAGTAGTACGCAGTCTTATCAGCCTGGTTCCATAATAATCTATGATGTAGATACTTCCATCTGAAGGTCCCACAATCTGCACTGAAATAAGAATAAAATCAATTAGGCTCCCAATTCCACAAAATCATACAGTGCAAAACTTTAATAAACCCAAGGCAGGGTACCTAAGATAAAACTGATCTGCTCCAGCCATCCAAGGAAAAGGGACAGCTCACCCGCTACCTTGTATGAATAGCCGTTTACATCCCGGCAAGGTACGGGCTTGTAGAAACCAACTTCCTTCCCAGTAAAATGTGTCTCATTGCCACTGGAGTCCTTACACATTATATCGGGCATTGCGAGACATGGAACATGAGCTGTGTAGTTTGTACAGTTAACTGGTTCTTGTGTAGCATCATTTATTTTTGGATCTTTACAAATATATTGCCCCATGCAGAGGTCCTCGCACCTCAGCCCTGGCGGCGGCGGTGGCAGCCACCCTCCAGGAGCCCGAGGCGACAGCCGCAAGCTACAAGACACTGAACAGCAGCAGGGCCACAGACTCAGCAGACTCGGGCCACTGGGCCCTGGCACAGCCATGTTGGACCGGCGCCCCGCGTGCCTGCATTTTTTGTATGTGACTCTTTGGGAGACTATTATAAAATGACCTTGTAAATTGTGTGACCTGCATTGTTTCCCTTATAATTCCTAACTACAACACATGACTATACTTGTCAGGTCCTGAATGAAAAAAGCATTGTTGATTCATGAGGAGAAACCCATCAAGGAGAAAGAAAACCACGTGAGGGTGCACTTAGGTGGGAGAGTGCTGCAAAGTGGCATGGATGGATGGATGGACCCAAGCCGTCTACACCCAAGTCCACACCCTTGACCTCAGCACTCTCCTGCCTCGACACCCAGGGAAGCACTTTGCCTGCGCCTGGCCTGACCTGAACACAGAAAGCCCTGCTCCCACTCTCAGATCTCCCCTCCAGTGGTTCAGGGTTCGAAGGCGTCCTTCCTTCAGGTTTGCTCTGCTTTGACTTTTTAATCTCCCTCAAAGAATCAAGCCATAGCAGCAGCCCAGAGAGAAACCATCCTGGAAGAAAGGGGAGCTCTGGCAAAGACAAGTTGGCTAGGTTTCAATTTAGTCGTAGGGCCAGATTAAAGCACCTGCAAGCAGGCACAGGGGCCAGGGGTTCAATCCCTCGGCTTGCCATGCTGATCCTGCCCTCCAAGGCCTACTGCAATAGCAACTGAGACTGTGTGGCGGCACACACCTGTAATCCCAGCTCTTGGGAGGCTGTAAACAAGCGGATCACTATGAGTTCAATCTAGTAATGAGACCCTGTAGACCCTTCCCATAAACAAATAAACAAATTTATAGTCATACGCAACCCAAGCCTTTAGAGGTCATGTGGCTAGAGTGAGCTGTGTGCAATTCTCACCAAACACTTTAGTCCTGCTAGCCTGCTTTACAGCTGTGTCTTGGTTTGTATTAAGGAAAGGCTTCTTCTGCCAATGCTGGGCAAGGGTGCTATTCTGCACAGAGGAGAAATCTCAGACAAAATCTAGACCTGTACAGCCTGTCTCTTCTTATTTGGAATGGTATGTCTTTTTTTAAATTTAAAAAAAAAAAAAAAAGGACTTTAAGAGGAAAAAAAAAAAGTGATTTTCCACCCTCACATTCTTTTCCTAAGTTCAGAATCTCCCCCAAAGCTCCCAAGAACATATTTAGAAGAGCCGCTTCAGGTGTCTTAGGCACAAATGATAGAGCTGACCTCAGGTGCACAGCTGATCTAAGAATGTTTTTGTAAAATTCCCCATCATTGCATGCCTAGCTTATGCCAGGAGTGGTGATGCATGTCAATAATCCCAGCATTCCAGAGACTGAGGCAGGAGAATGGCAGCAAGTGCCAAGGCCAGCCTGGGCTACACAGTGAGCTCACAGACAGCCTGAAACACACTACAAGTCCTTGCCTCAAAAAGCAAGCAAATAAGAAACTTCCTGATCACTAACTGTGGGAGAAAGGCAATGCTGAGACCGCCAGTGCAGCACTGGGTTCCAACAGTCCTGTCCTCTGCCTTGCAGGGGACCTTTCCGAAGTGGAACTGTAACCTCTTCCTTTCTTGCGGTGGGCAGGAAAAGTGGGTCAATCTCCCTTCTACTGTATCTCCTGAATTCAGGCCAATCCTGTGTGCTGTAATTCCGAGAAAGTAAAGCAAACTGCTGGAGTTTGGGGTCTCAATGGGGAAAAATAACTGTTTTATGTAGAATTATTGCTATAAAATGAGCCCAGATAGGCAATACATAATATTTTTAATTCAAATTGGTAAAATAGGTATACCAGGTATATGAAGACTGTTGTCAGCAAACTTAAGCCCCATCCCTTTCTGTTCCCATTGCTCTTCTCTTTAAACAAATAATATCAGGCTGGTGAGATAGCTCAGTGGTCTAAAGCGCCTTCTTAGGCAAGTGTGCGGGAACCACAGTTCAATCCCTGGCACCACATGCTGAGCCAGCCCTGCCCCCAGCGTGGGTTGAGCCAGCCACAACAAATACATACATACATACATACATACATACATACATACATACATACATAAAATAGCTACTTCAGTTCCACTACAACTGTTTTCATATTTAGATCTTCTACCCATTTTGACTATACATTAGTTCTTGGTAATAGTCATAGGTCTAGGTATGTGGAACGCCAGTTTTTCCAGTATCATTTATTAAAGAGGCTATCTTTCTTCAGTGAGCCTGTTTGTTCCCTTTGTCAAAAATAAGGTGGCTGAATATGTTTGTAATTGTGTCCATAAGGCTGTACTCTCAGGGATCATTTCTATAGTATGTAATTGTGTCCATGTCTCAGTTTCTCTTCTCTCATTGCTGGGACAAACACCCAACACCAAAAATGAAGGAAGGGAAGGTTTATTCAGCTCACAGTTACTGGAGGTTTCAGTCCATACTTGGCTGACTCCAAGGCTGAGTGGCACAGGGCAGAGGGCGTCCAGTTCATGGTGGCGGAACAGCAACAATGGTAACAAGTCAACAATGGCAACAGAGAGAGTCTCTCTCTCTCTCTCTCTCTCTCTCTCTCTCTATCACATTCAGGTTCTCAGCCCCAGGCTGGGTGTAGCACTCACACCCATAACCCCACAGTACTAAAACCTATAATCCCAGTGGCTCACCCATTATCCCAGTGGATTATGAGTTAAGTCCCAAACTCTAGAAGTCCCTGCCCCATGACTGCATGAGGCTTTGGGAGAACAACTAGACACAAACCATAACAGTCTGCATCTTCTAATCTGTTCCATTGTTCCTCAAGCCCACTTTTTGACAGTACCATGCTGATTCTATCACAGTAGCTTTGTAGTATAATTTCATGTCTGGGATTGTGAACTTGGGTCTCAATGAATACTAGATCCATGGTAGTGGAAATAAGACAGGAGTGAGAGTAAGGTGAACCACTCAGAGATATCATTCCTACAAAACACAGTGAATAAACTAGAGCATGGGGCTCAGAACGTGCCAGGAGACTGAGGAGGAACTTGGGGAAGTCCTGAAGGATATACTATTTGAGCCAAATTTCAAACATCACATAGACATGAGCTAAACACTGGCTTCAGGTTCAGGACTCTGCACTTCAGATCTCGGCCAGCATCCATAGCTTTGGACCATTCCCAGGGCCAGGCAAAATTACCTCTCAGGCAAACTTGACCTGCTATTTTTTCGCAGCTCAGCTTTGTGCTAGTATTCAAATTATTTGAGGTCAAGTGTTTCCCACTGTTGGCAGCCTCCAGATAGCCCCTGCCCCTCTCACCCATCCAGGCTGGAGGTACTGTCATGGGTGACATTTTCCAGGACACTGGCATCCCCATCCCATAGACGATGGCATGCATTAAAACACACTGGCTGAGACCTCTAAATCTCTTTTTAGTTGGGACTCTCTGAAAGTCAACCCACCGATGTCTGTTCCTCCCCCTCACTCTTTACCTACAGTTCCAAAGATCACACACTCGCCACATACACACACACACACACACACACACACACACACACACACACAATTTCACCTTTGGACTTCAAAGCAATCCATGATGCCTAGAGCAAGATCAAAGCACCAGGCAGGAGAGTGCAGGGCCCGGCCCGCAAGCCATGTCCCTGCAGTGTCTGGAGCACACTACTCTCCACTGCTCTCTGGCCACACCTCTGTGGCAACCCTCAGGCAAGAGTGTTAGCCAAAGCTGATCCTCCTCCCTGGCTGCCTCAGTGCTGTACTAAACACCCGCCTGCATCAGACCGTGCCGCTTTCACGCCGTCCCTATGACGCATGTGTTGCCGTCCTTTCGTCTGAAAAATGAGCAATAATTTGCTCAAGGACCCAATGAGCAGCTGGTAGGTGTAAGACTCCCACCTGCAAGTCTCACTTCAAGCACAGGCCAGCTATGCCCTACCTACTCCTCGTGACGAACAAGGAGCCTGCAGGGGCCCAGAACAGGACAGCCTCCACTTGGCCCTGTGTTTAATTGGAGGATGAATGCATATGCCCCGGGCTTCAGCATTCTTCTCCACAACCTGAAGCGGTCACAGAACCTACTGCAGGAGGCTAACGAGGAATAAACTCTGCTGCCTGCAGTGGCATTGGTGCCAAGAGGTTCTTATGGGTGTGAAAACATGCTAGGTGTTTCTATCATCACACACTTGCCTGCCAGCCTATCTCCTCCCTCAGCCCCTACAGTACATCTTGGCCAATGATCAAGCTTATGGCTAACTTCCTCCGCAGGTGCCCAGCAGTGCACGTGCCATGTAACAGGCCCTCAGAAAGTGTTTGTTGAATGGATAGCTCAGCAGCACTATTTTTCTCTGCCATTTCAAATGATAAAGTGAGGGCCTCCTCTGTTTTGACACGCAATAGCCTCTTCTTGCTAAATTCTATTCCTGAACATTCAGAAATAAATTACCAAGTGTTTAAGGAGATCATCCTTGAAGTTTTGAATTAGAAGGATTGCATAATTTTTTCTTCCTTATAAAAAAAAAATGGATGAAGTCAGACTCCTCCCCCCCGCCCCAGGTCAGCTCCAGGGCTCTCACTTGCATTTAAGGAAGGCCTCTCCTTCACTGTTAAATGCACAAAAGCTTACAAAATAAACAATGCCCAGACAAGACAAAAGTGGACTTTCCCTTTATAAGACAATAAATAATTCCCTGAAATAATCAGTGAGCTCTTCAGATTTCACTTTCTTGGAGAAAAGTTCAAGAAAAATTCTGCTACTGTAAATGAAGCAAAATCACATTAAGCAGCAGTTTAGCTTCTCTTAGACATGCCTACGATTTTGTCCCTCTCCCCACAGCCTCCCTCCAGCTGAAGGGCCCATGCTACAGGCCCTTACCTCCAAGCATATTCCAGCTAGCATCCCCACCTTCCATCAGAACCTGCCCAGATCCTTCCCTGCTGTGCAGCCCGCTAGGCCAATCCTGAACATCCCGAAGCCCCTTCCTTCATCAATGTGTTAATTTCCTAGGGCTACAGTAACAAAGTACTACAAAAAGTGTGGCTTCAGACAAGAGAGGATATTCTTTCTGACTTCCAGAAGCTTCAGGTTCAAAGGCAAGGCTTCCCTCTAAGGTTTCTATGACAGAAACCTTCCTCAACTCTTCCAGTTTCTGGTGGCATCCTTGTCATTCTTCACTTTGTAGATGCACAATTCCAATTTCTGCCTAAGCCTCACATGACACGGTCCTCTTGATGGCTTGTCTGGTGCCTCCTAATTTGATAGGACTTCACCTTGGCTTGACTGTGTCTCTCATGACCCTTTGTTCATATAAGATTATGTCTACAGGCTCTGGCTTTGTGAGGGACACTATTCCAACCCTTCATAAGAAGAGTCTGTATGAAAAGAGAGACCCAGAAGTATGATTTGAAAAGTTTTAGGGTGAAAAGCACTTTCTGCTATCATTTTAAAAAATAGTACTCTACTTAAATTCTACTGTTAGAGAGACTTTGTTTTGACTTTTAATACCTTTTTAGTGTCCAATAAAATAAAAGCAAAACCTATAATATTCCAAACACAATCTGGAGGAGTGACATCCATAAATCATTCCTTTGTGCTTGGGGGTCATCAGTCTCCTTTTAAGCATGACAGAGGGGCTTACAGGTTGGCTCAGTGGTTTATGCGCCTGCACAGGCAATCCCAGTCAGGCACAGGGGACGGTGGTTTGATCCCTAGCCCCCTCTTAAGGTAGCCTGAGCCAGCCACAAAAAAAGAAGAAGCTTGATCTCTGGCAGAAGTAAGGTTCTGTTGGAGTGGAGGTCAGCATCTGTGACTACGAGGAAGCAGGTGGCACAGGAAAGCCCAGTGATGAGGTGCAGAGCCCAGAGGACTCTGCGCCTACTTCAGTAACTTCCCACATAGCAGGGAGGCCAGACCAGAGGCCACGTGCTGTGTGGGGCCAGCAGCGTGGGGTGAGTCCACTCCAGGTCACATTTATTGCCAGAGATGGCACCTGGCGCTTGCACATGCATCATTCACTTGGTCCTCGGGACAACCCTGTGATAAAGAATATCTGGCCTCCTAATTCAAAGACAAGAAAACCAAGGAGACGGCGTGGCAGCGTGCGCCTGTAATCCCAGCGCTGGGGAGACTGAAAACAGGAGGATCACTGTGAGTCCGATCTGTGTAGTGAGACTCTCTAGACCCTGCACTAAACACATTTTAAAAAAGAAAAAGAAAACCAAGGCTCCAGCAAGTCAGGTGATTTGGAAAGGTCTGCGGGGTAAACAGAGATAACCAATTCGAGCTATGGGGCTGATGTCTCCTGCCACATTACAGAGGTGAGAGCAAGCAACAGAATTACAAAGGACAGAGCAGGCAAGAGAAGCCAGTCTCCAGTCCAGTCTGAAGCACTCTTGCTGTACATTTGGGTTTGCTTTTCTTAACTTCTGGTTTTAAATTGGCAGCCGTTTTCTGTCACGTTTCCAGTGTGCCTCTGTGTGTATCTTGGAGAGAGAGAGAGAGAGAGAGAAAGAGAATATATGGGTCAATATACGCAGACTCTTAAAAGCTTATACTTTATCATTGTAATAATCATAATATATTTTACTTTACAGCCACTCATAACTGAAGCCTCTGGGCACACTAACAAAAATAGCTAAAAGAAAGAAAGAAATTATATTAAACAAAGGAAATACGACTATAAAACCCCAATAGCCAGGAAACTAAATGAACAACATAAAACCTCCAAACAACAAAACTACAAAGAAACCAAGTGGGGGCGGGGGGTCCTTCTCCCGAGCTTTACCCTGAAGAATTCCATGCAGTGAGATCACATCTGTTTAAAGCACTATAATTTATCGATATGACATCAAACCAGGAACCAGCCACTGTAAACCTTTCCCGCAGAAACTCTCAGAAAACTAACCAGGTGGTCGGGGGGTTGGGGTGGGGGTCTGGAGCACATAACTGGAGCAACAATGGCTTTAAAATTTTATGTTCAAATACATCTATGTGAAGTCTCACATCTTGGTACTGAGATGTAAAAATTAGTTCATTCTGTAGAAAAGCAAAATTTATAAACATGGCTTTTGTTTGAACGGTGTTTTTTTCTGGGACAGCTCATCCATTAGCCTCAACTGATGACTGCCGCACCCGCTGCTTCAGTGGGCCATTTTCGAGAATTGACCTTTGTTAGAACTAGCCACTGAGCATCCAATATTGTAAAAGTCATCAGGGAAAATAAAGGCCCTTTCCTTTATAAAGCAACTGTGTGTTACCTAGCATGCTCTCCCTTTTTAGCACTGCAACCGTACCAGAGCTAGAAATTCCTGTGCACCACATGACTGCCAGAGACATTTGTTTAGGAACAGCTCCTAAACACATCTCCACATGCAGGCTTGGGAGAGCAATATTTCCCCCAAATAACTGCTTTGCACATCCCCCCTACACCTTCTACTGCATATAAGAAACAAGGCCAGTGAGATAGCTCAGTGGTGTGAGCATCTGCCTGACAAGCGCAAAGTCCTGAGTTCCATCCCCAGGACAAAAAAAAAAAAAATGCTTCTACCTAGTGTCTACCTGAGTATGAGGACTGGAACCCACCAGGGGAAACTCTATAAAGAATTGGTGGGGTTAAACAGCCCAAGAGATTACAAAAGTACTTGGATAGCAAAATAAAACAGCTGCATGTGCCACCCATGTAAAATGACTTTCAAAATGTTTGCTCATCCAGGAGCACGTTCAGGGTCTGGGTAGATCTGGCCCCAGAAGTTAATATGCCTGTGTCAGAGATGTGGACCTAGAACCTGGTGTAGCTTCGAGAGTGAAACAAGTGAGAGGTGTGTGCAGGGAAAGACAGTGCAAGACGGCGTCCCAAGGGGAAGCTGGCGATTCACAAGGTCACACCCAAGGTGGAGAACCAGCCCAGCCTGGGCTCCCGCCTGTTCCAGCATTCACAGCAGGAAGCCTTGCGACAGTCGCTTCACCTCCCAAGGCCTTGACTTTCTCATCTACAAAACAAAAAGAAGCTGCTCCACAAACTATTATTTTCATCTTATGCCCACACTGTTCTTCAAAGGAAGGACCCAGACTTCCATAGAACAACTGAGCCAGCTCTCAGCATCATTCAGTTAAAAGATCAAGCTTCAAGATGACACACAGATGGTGATACCATTCGTATTTGGAAAAAAGTGCACACCAGAACAATACTGGATGATTTTGGACAGACCCACAAATAGATGTGTGTGAGTACAGAGAAATATGGATCAGTGCTCACAGGCCCCGGCCTGCCAGTGACCCCTCTGAGAGCAGCTGTGCATTGGGTTGGGTCCAGTGAATAGGGACTTTATTGCTTTAATATTTCAAAAGAGTATATGTTTATATATTGCTTATGCAGAAGGAAAGGAAACTTTTATTTTATGTGACCAATAAAAACTATCACCTAGTTTGTTTGCGGGAATAAATATAATAATGCTAGAAAAGCTTCTGGCAGCTAATAAATGGGGGTTGGTGTTTATCATGAGGCTGAAATGCAGAGAGCTCAGGACTTCCACTCAGGATGACGTAAGTCCGAGTTGGGCTTAAACCCTTGTTGAAAATGGGCACTGCCAGTCGGCACTGATGTGAGTGGAGTAGTGGCTGGTGCTGTGGGTATCTACACAAGATAAAAACCTGGGTGGCCTGAGTGTGTCAGCCAGAGGGGCACACAGCCCTGTTGTACCTCCCGTTCCCGCCAGGTGTGGGATGTTGACCCTCATCAGCAGCCGGAACCAGTTGCTGGGGGGCTGCTGTCATCGCTGACAACCCACACTGATCAGGACGCAGAGCATTTGGTCTGTCTCTCTTCAAACCACCCAGGTGGTCACTGCTGAGCTTGAGGACTCCAGAGCTGTGACTCAGGCATCCCAGACTCCTCATGCATCGTGGCTGCTCTTTGACGCTTCTCAGTTTAAGCAGAAAGCACTTGCATGGGTTGTCCTGAAAGTACTACAAAGACATCTTCTTCTCCACACTAGCAGCATTACCAGCACAGACAGAAAAGAGAACATGAAGCAGCTTCTAACATTGCAAGCTTGCCTGGTGACCGAGATGTGACTCTTAACTTTTGATATAAAATAGGAGTCCAAGCAGAAGTTTATTTAAAAATCACACTTCAATCGTTTTGTTTCAATTGGTCAATGAAAGCAGGGGAGATCACTCAGAATTTGCAACAAAATGATGGTGGTGTTTTCTTCCGTGACCAGTTTGAAAAAATATATTCAACCACATAAATCAAAAGGACAATAATCCAGGGTCAGTGCCTCTGGATTAGCAAGAGGAGGAAGAAAGATGAGCAAGCCCCAAAATGCAAGAACTGCAAGAGAAACCAATTTTCCTCCTTTGTTCATCCTATTTTGCACAAAAGTCCCAGATAAAGTCCCCTGCTGGCAAAAGGCACTAACTGTCATGCAGAGGGCTGGTGGCTGCGTGGCCATTGACCTGCCCTCTCCAGGAGCAGGACTCCACATAGAAAACTTATTTTATTTTATTTTATCTTATTTTTAATGTATTTGGCACAGGGTCTCACTATGCAGCTCAGACTCGTAAGTTATCCTCTTGTCTCAGTCTCCCAAGTGCTGGGATTACAGACATGCACCAACACACCTGGACTCGGTGGTCACCTCAGCGCATCTGGGGGTAGGGCTGGCTTGGTATGCAGTGCCGGGGATCAAACTCCAGTCCCTATGCTTGCCTAAGCAAGCATTTAGTCTGCTGAGATGTCTCACCAGACCCACAAAGTTTATTTTAAAAAGAAAAATGAAAAAAGTAGGTTTTAATCAAGTTAAATGTCAGTTTACTTAAGAAGAAAAAAATTTGTGCTGTAATATTTTTTCCATTTTGCAATATAATCAAATAACTGTAGCCAACTTGCAGTTGATCTGGCATGCAGCTTTTCAAAAAGTTTGAGTTCAATTCGTGAGGGGGGTGGGCATCTTGTTTCTTAAATGAGCCTTTGGGCTTGGTAAATTAGTGCAGATTTGTACTGCTCCAGGTCTGTTTTTAAGCATCAAGCTACTGAAGGATTATTATTTTTTGAGTTTGTATACCTTCTTAATCCCCTAATCCATCCAGGGGGAAATGTCCAGATTGTCAAGCCCACACATGAGAAAAACCTCAATGAAGCAGGAAGAAAAAAATACGAAACAATAGACAAATAACCATGGGATATATCGTTCATCCTTTGTTGAGCTTGAAATGTGCCAAGTTGGAAATAGGAGAGAGAGGTTTGTGATATTCCACAGGAATATACTGTCACTGTTCTAACCAGCCCACGTTCACCCGAGCTGCCAATTATTCCCCAGCCACCATTTTTTTCCTTTAGATTGATCTCCTGCTTGGGGCTGTTTCACACCCATGGCTCTGAAGCCTCCCTAGTGGCATGTTGGCTAATTAAGAGCAAAATCCATCTCTTGATGAAATAATGCTGCCACTGAAAAGGAATTCTACATTTTTTTTAATTCTTAATCAGGCTGGAAGGAGCAGTATTCTAACACTTGTATTAGGCATAGGAAAAAGGTCTGTAGCTAGCAATTAGCAATGATGAAAAGGACAGCGATTTAAAGCATGTTGCAGTGACATTTTTATCAAATTAAATGAGTTTGCTAGGCCCACCAGCTGCATATGCTTATTGTCATTTACTGTTTGGACAGCAACACATCAGCCACTGAGTATCAGGAGGTGCCGAATTTAATAAGTCATTTTGACACTGGTGTGAAACGAGCAGATCAGCATTCTGAGGAATGTGTTCACACTCCGAGCAGACAGGCAGACATTCTAAGCACGCGAGGTGACACCAATCAACAGGAAGAAATGATGAAAGCAGGCTGGGAAGCCGGCAGCAGCCGCCGCCGCCACAGAGACAAGCCACTGTGAGAAAAGAGGAAGATGCACGTGCTCGCCACACCCACTGCCTGGGCTCCGCTCAGCAGAGCTTCTGAGGAGGCAGACTGCCCAGAAACCCAGGCATCTGTATCCTTTCTAGACACTTGAAATTTTCATCTATAATTTAAAGATCTACACCATTTCCCGGTAACAACCACGGAGCACTGCTCTTCAGATTTTATTATTGCTTTGCTCCCTCGTGTTTGAAAGACTGGATGTGATTCCAAAGAAAGAATGACAGCAGGAGCCCTCTATGTCCCGGATACACAAGTTTTCACTTACCCTGCATACCTGCCTGATAACATTTCCTCTGAATGGATCGGCTCGATAAGATCAGAGGAACTAGCATCACTAGGTTTTGATTTATAGTGGGGTGAAGGCATATGTTGCTTCCAACACTCTTGCTCAGAACGTGAAATAAGGCAAGGCATTCTATCACTCCAGCAGCTAGTTGGACGGCGGGTGAGGTTTGATAGCGATGCCTTAATCACGTACCTGGCAATGTAGTTAAAACACACCAGAGAGTCGACTAACAATTGCCTCTTAAAATGTGCAGGTATAATTTCCAACCTAAGAGAAGTGGCTAGTAATTAGTTCACAGCTTTAGAAGTTTCTAATGCCATCTAGTGGAAATGGTAAATCTGATGACTTGCACATCAAAGGAGCACCTCCTCCCTGCGACAACACTCGCTTGCTGTCACACTGCCTCACATTCACAAAAACTTAACACCCAAGTCTAATCTCAAGTACATCCACCACAAATATGCCACAGTATGCCTGAGAAAAATAAGACTCGCCCAGTGTACTCTTGAAAGAGAATGTTTAGAGCCACCCAACACCGTTGCTATGCCTGTAAGCCTCCTTCCGTTGACACTCTAGCCCCCTCTTATCTTCAAGATTCCAGAAGCCACAGCTCAACTAGCTGATATTTTTTAATATTTTGTAAGCCTAGTGAGTTCAGTAACACCATAAATGTCTTTTGAAAAAAATGCTTTTTTATCTAAAAAAAAATAATTGAAGGGGCTGGTGAGATAGCTCAGCAGTCTAAAAACGCCTGCTTAGGCAAGCTTAAGCAGACTCAGGGCACCACAGTTCCCCTCAAAGCAGGCTAAGCCAGCCAATAATAATAATAATAATAATAATAATAATAATAATAATAGAGGAAAAAAGTCAAATACATGCTGCTAGTTTAATCTCAGAAGACATTTGATTTTCATCAAACTCTTTGTAGAATTTCCTCCAGTGAGAATTCTACAGTAAAATTCTGAGCACAAAGGAAATACTGGAGAGAGTATGCTTCCTGCCAAATAGTCTCCAGTGTTCACTACATATCCATGATTCATAAATCTTAAGTTCCTTTGTATAATTATAAAAAAATAGTTCACACTTTATGTTGCATATGAAGATTGGTAGGTATATAGATCACATCGGTCACTTTTTTCCCTTGTAAATACAATCCTCATTAAGAACATGGTTATGATAAGAGAAACCCTTCCCCTGTGGAGGATCTGAAAGTCAAGTTCCCATCCACATGAAAGCACATCTCAGGAGCCAGGGAGATAGCTCAGTGGAATAAGTGCTTTCCTGGCAAGTGCAAGGTCCTGAATTCAATTCCTGGTACAGAGAGAGAGAGAGAGAGAGAGAGAGAGAAGCACATCTCCACTATTCATTGCATCCCTCTCCAGCATCCTCGTCCATCCAACACGGAAGCTGAACTTCACTCTGAAGCTCTTTCTTCTCTAAACTGTGCCTTAGGACTTCAAGTTCTTCTCTTTCATTGTAATGACTGTATTCAAAAATAATTACTGCAGGGGCCAGTCAGATGGTTCAGTGGTCTAAAGTGCCTGCCTAGGAAAGCTTAGGCAACCGCAGGGACCACAGTTCCGTCCCTGGCACATGCTGTGCCAGCCCTACCCCCAGGGCAGGCTGAGCCAGCCATAATTAAAAAATAAAATAAAATAAAATAAAATAAAAAATAATGACTGCATTGCAGCTATTTCACATAAACTAATTTTTAATATATATAGGACTTGGGGGGGGATACTGGGGATCGAACTCAGGACCTTGCACTTGCCAGGCAGCCACTTATGCCACTGAGCTATCTCCCCAGCCTTATTACTTGTATTTTTAATTGACACATAGTCACTACACATATTTGCGGAATACAATGTGGCATTTCAATACATGTGCACAAGGTGTAAAGATCAGGCAATTGATCAGTATAGACTTCACTTCATATTTCTTGTCATTTGTTTATACTGGGAACATTCAAAATCCTCTCTACTTGCTATTTTGAAATAAAAATAATTATTTTTACAAAAATTATTAGTATGAAGGGCCAGCCAAATAGCTCAGTGGATTGAAGTGCCTACAATCAGGTGCAGGGGCTGGGGGGTTCAATCCTCAGGACTACAGTGCCAGCCCCATCCCCATCCCCAGGGTGTGGTGGCACACGCCTGTAATCCCAGCTCTTTGGAGGCTATAAATGGGCAGATCACTACAAGTCCGACCTAGTAGTGAGACCTTGAACACCCTGTAGACCCTTCCCTAAAATACAAACAAAAATTATTAGTATATGTTTTGTAGTAAAACTCCTGCTTAGATCCTCACTGGTTATAAAAACAAGCTTAATGGTAAGAGGAGAGGGTTGCAGTTTATTCCAGAGTTAAACATAGAGTGCATCTTTTTTTTTTAACCCAGTACCAGGGATTGAACTTGAGACCTTAAGCTTGTCAAGAACACACTTATGTCACTGGACCATATCCCTGTATTTTCCTACCTTAGGCCATTTTAGCATTACTATATTGAATAAAACATGTTATTTTAGCATGTTTACAAAATATTCTTCAGTATGAAGGAAATACATAGACATGCCACATGTAAAAACTTTTAAATTTCCTTTTATTTTAAAGAGAATAGAAAAATAATAGATAAGACATTAGAAACACTATACAATTTCAAAAAAACAAGGTAAGTAGTCAGCATTGGTTGTTATATTACTATTGTTATC
>PVKN010012724.1:0-20506 GCA_004027915.1 Capromys pilorides
CTACAAATATTCCTGTGCTTTGTTCTGGAATAGTTTTTTACTTGGAAACAGTGTAAGGCTGGGTTTTGCTCCTTTGAACACTTGCTTGTGTGCTTTGTTGTTTGGGATCAGAACACACTTAGGACTAATTTTTTCCTCTTCTGATATAATACTGGTTTTGAGGGCTCTATCTGATATCCCATAAATTTGGAAGCTTTTCCACTTTGGCTGAGGGGAACACAAACTATTTCCAGCCCTGTGTGAATTCCAAGGATTGTTCCTTCTAATCCTTTCAAGTTGTTCTTTCCCTGGCACCGTGCAGTTTCCTCCCACACGCAGTGATCAGTATTCAGCTGAAGCTTTGGGGGAGATCCTCATAAGAATGCCAGAGCAATTTTCTTTCCTTTTGTGCTGCACCCTCTTTTCTGGTTCTCTGCCCTACAAACTTGTCACAGTGCCAACCTGGACACTCATCTCCATGCTCCCTACATGAGGAGACCTGGACCCTGCAGGTGACCTTACCTGCCACTCTATTCTGGGTACTGTCTCCTGGCCGCATCTGGGGACAATCACAGCCCTTGCCTTGTTTGTTTCTGTTCTTTCAGAGATGATTTGCCTCCACTCCCTGATGACCAGAGTCTGAAAACATTGTTTCATGCATATTTTACCAGTATTTTAGTTGTTTCAGGTTGCTGGATAAACAGATCCATTCCCTATTCCTCCATCTTGGTCAAGATGGCATTTTCTTCCTTCAACATTTTTTAAGACTTAACTGTTAACATCAAATAGGCAATCAAGGCAGACCTTCCTGAGGAGCCAGTGACTATTAAAATAAAATGGAAAATAACAGGGGAAAGAGTATTCCAGACAGAACGAACAGTCTATGCAAAGGATCAGATGTGGAGAGCTGGGTTTGTCCTCAGAACAGATGGAAGATTGGTTGGTACTGTTCTCACGTACCCCACCATGGGGTGGTGGTGGTGGGAGTGTTAAGGTTAGAGTAATCAATAGTAGTCAATAGGAATTTGGGTGTGGCTGTCATGAACGACGTGAGTATTGCTCTAAAAATGATGCACAGTAATTTATATGTTTCACTTTATTTTTAGCTGGTAAAAATTGCATTCAGCCAGGCATGGTGGCGCATGCCTGTAATTCCAGCCCTTGGGAAGCTGAGGCAGGAGGATTGTTGTGAGTTTGAGACCAGCCTGGGCT
Organism: Capromys pilorides; assembly: GCA_004027915.1. Classification (NCBI taxonomy): domain Eukaryota; kingdom Metazoa; phylum Chordata; class Mammalia; order Rodentia; family Capromyidae; genus Capromys; species Capromys pilorides. The sequence continues at coordinate 1,192 of PVKN010012724.1, forward strand.
ACAACGTGAGCTCAAGGCCAGCCTGAACTTCATCACGAAGTCTCCAAAAGACCAAACAACAGCAGCAAAAAAAATTGCATTCATTTATTATTTATAATCTGTTGTTTTGAAATATATTACAATGTGGAATGGCTATATTGAGCCAATTAGTATATGTAGTATATCATATACTTATTACATTTGTGATAGGGACACAAAATGACTGTGTTTAAAGTTTTAAAAAAAATATGTCATGACTTGATCTCCAGCTGAAGAAAATCATTTTTGTTGCTATTTGGGGAATGGCTCAAAGGATAGCTGGGTAAGCTCTGTTACAAGCCTCCTTCCAGAGTTCTGGTGACATGTGATAGTGAACTAGAATAGAGAAGCAGCCCTGGTACAGTGAGGTGAGGGAGGAGGCAATTATGTCTTGGGAGCAAACAGAACCAGGTAACAGACTAGACATTGATGAGAAAGAAAAGAGAATCCTAAAGTTTAGGCTTAGTAGCCCAGAGTTGAATGATACTTTTTTAAAAAAACAAAGGAGGACACGGGGGTTAGGGAAGATAGTACTAATAGCAAAGAGAACCCAACGTTCCCTCATAATTTTTAGTATCTGCTTATCTCCTTTCTTGATACCACTGATATTAAAAAAAAAAACCTACTTAAGTGCTACATAAACAGAATAGCTTTCCTCACTTTCCCACCAGATCAGTTTTCCTATTCAGAAATTCTAAAGGGGGGCAGGCTTTGGTTGGGGTCTGTGAGGGGTGGCGGGGGATTAAGAGTTCCATTGTGGACATGTTAATGTCCCGATAGCTACTCTCTTTTCAAGTAGAGATGCCATGTAGGTCATTTCCATGTAAGTCTGGGGTTCTGGGCTTGAGAGAGAATTTGGAAGCCAGCCACTTTAAGATGGTATTTAAATTCATGGAAATGGATGAGCTCATGTAAAGAGAGAGTGGTGAGAGAAAAAGGATCCTGAGGCCAACCAGCATTTAGAGGTAGGAGCAGGAAGATCTAGTGAAGGTAAAGAAGGAGGAACAGGAGAACAAGTAGGAAGATGAAGAGAGCAATCACAGCAGGAAGCAGTTCTTTTATACAATAAGTATTAATCAGAAGCCCACTAAGCACCAGGCCCTGATTTGGACATAATAGATTGGATGTAGCAAAGCTTGCAATGAGGAAAATAGGCAATCCATAAATAAACAACTACTTAGCTCATAAGATGCCAGAACTACTCATCAGAGAAGTCCAATGAAAATAACAGCTGATGGAGGGTGCAATTTTAGGGTGGTCACTAAGAGCTCTATATGGAAAATGAAAATTAAAAGGGAAGATTGGAAGGAAGTAAGGAGGCAAATGTGGCAAAGTCTAGGAGAGCAGAAAAGTCTCTGACATCGAGGTACAGCAGGTGTGTCTGAGAAGAGCAGAGCACACAAGATGGCACTAAGGGCCAAGACAGAAGACCACAAGACCCACGTGAAGGCTTTAGGCTTCAGTGTAAATGTAGGAAAGCCACTAGAGATTATATGATTCTACTCCCCCCCCCACCTCCTCCCATACTGGGGAGTGAACTCATGGCTTTTGCTCTAAGCTGTATCCCCAGCCCTTCTTTTATTTTGAGACAGGTTCTAAGGTGCTAAATTGCCCAGCTAATCTTGAATTTATGATCCTCCTGCCTCAGCCTCCCAGAGTGCTGGATTGCAAGTATATGCCACCATGCCAGCCTACCTTTTAAAAAATATGAAATACAAGGTATTATGATGTAATACTATAATGATAGCTGTAACAGATAACATTCATCAGGGTTACTATGTTGACCTCTCTACCAAAAGCCTCATGAGAGTTGTCTCCCATTTGCAGCAACCCTAGGAACTAGATTCTGTGATTATCCCCATTTGCAGAGTGGGAAATTGAGGCGTGTACCAGGGAGTCCCTTCTCCAGAATGCACTGCCCGTGACTGACTCTGAGTTCTGAGATCCTTTCTTCCCTAATGGTTTTATTCTAGCCTGTTGGCAATAAATGCTCTGAGATTTATATTACCTGATGCTTTGCTAAAGCAAAAGGAAAACTTTCCAAGTTCTGACAACATTGCTTTACTGACCTTCCCCATTTTCAGTATCTCAGCCTGAAGTCTGGTTAATTCCGCTTATGAATTCTGTCTGTATTAAAAATATCAGGGAAATATACAGTAGATGTTTAAATTTTTAAAAATATTTATTAAGCAAAAGACACATTGGAAGCATGCTCAATGTGTCTCACCATCCTTGCCACCTCACCGTCCTTGCCACTTTCCGAAGCAGTTCTGAAGTCCTCTTTCATTAGTGTCTGTAGTTGCGTAGTCCTGGCTGCTGTGATGTCCTGAATCGAGTCAAACATTTACTTTTGTAGTCATTCTGACAATGGGGAAGAGCCAGAAGCTGCATGCTACCGAATTCAGTAAATAAGATGGATGAGGGTATGTTGTCAATGTTTTATTTGACAGAAACTTGTAGACATTTGATCAATAAAAGATGGTAAAAAAAAAAAAAAAAAAAAAGGGTAATGCTTAAATTTTAAAAATGTATTATATTAGGCAGAGCACAGTGGCTGGGGCTCAATCCCTGGTATGCTGTGCCAGCCCTGCCTACAGGGTTCACTGAGACAGTGATTAAGATGGCATGGTGGTGCATGCTTGTAATCCCAGTGCGTGGGAGGCTGAAAACAGGAGGATCACTATGAGTCTGATCTACATAGTGAGACCCTGTAGACCCTGTACTAAATACATTAAAAATAAATAAAAATATTACAGTAAAGATACATTGCCATGAATCCCCTACAAAATACTGACAATTCCCTTTCACTTCTAACACGCTTAGCATCCTTGACAACATGTCTTTGTACACATGCACTGTATTTTTCAGGCATCCCTTGTGGTTGCAGCCACTTGCCATGCTCTGTGGACTTGGCCTTTTATGTCTCCCTGTAACATCTGTCTCAATTCCTGTTCGTGTGGCCTCGCACCTTACCCTTTTTGGTGCTTACCCTTTCTTAGGCTCTCCCAAAAGCTCTCCCAAGGCAGAGGCTAAAACACCTCTGCCGAAACATAGGTCAGATGTTGTTCTACTGAGAGATCCTCAAGCGTGGGCCTTTGCTTGTACAATTGATTCCAGACCAAGTATCTTTTTCCCTTGTTTGACCCCAGCTCATCTTTCCAGCTTATTGTCACTCTGTGCTTTGTGAACATGGGCTATGGGCACTAAATCTCACTCTTACCTCTGCCTGTCGGTGTGCCTTTGTACAACCTCCACCCCTGAGAGGAGCTCAGGGGCCACCTTTTCATGAAGATATCTCTGACTGATACTTCTGATGGGTAATTGGCCCTTGCCCTCCTTCCATATGTGTCCTGACATAAGCCCTGCCACATACTACATATTTAAAGATTCTATTTCCCGTTTTTTCCCCACACAGGACTACAACTCAGCTATCAGTTCTTTGGTGCAAGAGGCTGTGCCTCATCTTTGAATCCCTATTTGTCTTGAATTTCTAGATATAGTAGGCACTCAATAAATGTGTGAGGCATAGCTGAACGAATTCAGGGAAGAGGAGAAGATGAAGAAAAGGAATGGTAAACACTCTGGAGCAGTTTGTAATTAGCAACTACATACTGATTTTCCCCATGTGCAAGCCTCCAGAATTGGAAAAAAGATGTAGCATTATCATTTGTCAGAGATACTTATGGCACAAAAATCTCAACATGAAGGTTGGGGCTATGCTCTCAAATACTTGGAGAGCCCCAATGCCCCATTGCTGGTGTGAGCTGGTTCTTCCCCTTCTCCTCCAGCTCCATTCCCTGGTCCTTTCCTGGGGGTGCAGTCATGATGACATGCTCTTTTTGCCTCTCTCCCTTCTTCAGGTCCCATCTTCCACTTGTGCCCAAGAAGGCCTCTAGTCAAATTCTTATAGCTCTGAGAAATAATCTTCTGACTCAGGGGCCAAGACCCAAGTGCACAAGGCTCTTCTTTCCCATTTAGGGTGCAGAACACTGCTTTGCCGCTGGAGTCAGGATTGCTATTTTGCTCATGCTGAGCGCCCCCCATGCTACTGGGATCTCCAAATGATGCTTACACTGAAACAGAAATGGAAGCAAAGGCAAAAAGCAGAGTCAGAGCTCATAAAAGAGAAGCAACATTTCTTCATATTTGGCTCTGTAAATCACAAATTACAGGTTGACGTATCAGACAATAAGGATTCCCAGGGTTTCAACTACTCATGATTAACTTGATTAATGACTCACAATGGTGGCATCATGAGAGCAGCTGTACATTACAGGGCATTGTATCTGGGTAAAATTACAGGCCTCACAAAACACCTGTCACCCCTTCTTCCTGTCTCTCTCCTCCCTCCTGGGATGTCCTAGACATTGCATAAATTTTGCATAAATTTTGGGGGCATATCTTTTGTGTTGCAACTTTCTCAACATTGCAGAAACATGGGCATATGCAGAGAATTATATAAAAGATATAAAGGAATGAAAGTTTTCCCAGAGATAGCCATTAGTCTTTTGTTGTTTCCTTTGTCTCTTTTAAGTACGTGTTTCCATATTTGAGACTACGGTGTAAACACTTTCATGTTCTATTTGCTTCTTCATATTACCCTTGGATTGACCTTTTTGGGGGAAAGCATTTTAAAACAACTAATGCAAGCAGGAGTAGCCCACTGCTGAGGGGGTCTGACCTTAGGAGGGGACAAAGCAGTCCTCACCTAACTCAGCACCTGGCACCACTGACACAGGATTTGAAGACTGAGACTGCAAGCTCTTGGATTAAATCTGCTGCAAGTTGGGGACTTCTCACCATATTCTCCCAGTCTTTATTGTATATTTACCACTGTTCTTGGCAGTTCAAGTTTTTTTTTTTTTTTTTCTGGTCTATTTTTTTGTTTGTTTTTTAAGGTAGAAGAACCATGTACTTTATGTTTGCCTTTATAGTTTTTAAAGCTTTTCATGTATTTAATTTGGTTTTTGTTTTGTTTGTCATATCTTGGGCCATGCGCTTGTTAGGCAAGGGCTGTGTCACTGCCCTAAACATTTTCTTTAATGAAATAATTTATTCCTTAATGTAAAACAGCTGAACATGTTTTGATTTTGGTATCAAGTCTCCAAGTTTAAGTTCCTTGGTTTCATTTAGCTATTTTTTTGAACCTCGAATTCCTCAAGAGTGGTTTTGAAGGTATAGGGCATGGGGAAGATAAAGAACGTAACAGGTAACACAGAAGGAAAGATAAACCAACCTTAGATAAGAAACATGGCATCTGTTTTAAAGTCACACCTCATATATTTCTCCTGAAGTGCAAAATCAGAGAGAATGAGAACTATGATTTTATCTGTGTGCTTTAAAAAGACCCACATTAAGCAGGATTCATGTGCATGCATGCCTGTGCGTCTGCAATGATATCATGCTTTAAAGAGGACTCAGCTGCATTATATTTATAACTATGTGGTTGCTACCAGCTACCAGCATGTCTCCTTGCGGTGGTTCACATCCCTTTTCTCTCTGTCCTAATTTTGTTCTAATGTGAGCAGCTCTGACAAAGCAGCCTGTGAGTCCTCACCCTTTCCCACCAAACACAATTCCAGCTGAGACTTCCTAAAAATCCCACTGTGATCCCACACCAGACCTGACTCCAACACGTTGGCCTCTGCTTGCAGAAGAAACGGTGATGATTTAGGGTTCAAGACCCTGTGTAGGTTGTGATGAATCAATCTCTCTGTGGAGTCCTCTCTTATTTGGCTAAGACAAATGGACAACAGGAGATAAGCCAGATCATTGTCTCAGTCACAAAAGCCAACTCAGCAGCTTCCCAGGGGGAGAAAAGGATAGGTATGGATTGCTTTTTTTTTGTGGTAGGATCTCACTATGTTTTTGAAGCTGGCCTTGAACTCAACTGTTTAATCCAGGCTGACCTGTAACTCTGAGATCCTCCTGCCTCAGGCTTTCAAGTACTGGAGTTATAGCATGCACCACCATGTCTACTGTATGGATCACTTCTTAAGCATTAATGTCCATTTTGAAAGCGCTTGAGGAAAACAGTTAAAATGCAGATTTCTACACCCCTGCCATTTCTGATATGAACTCTCTCCCCACTAGGGATTGAACCCAAGGCCCTTGAACTGACCTATCTTCTCATTCCTTTTTAAAGTTTTTAGATTGAGACAGGATGTTGCTAAATCACTAAATTGCTCCCCTTGGGTAGGGCAGGGGTGGGGAATGGGGCTTTAATTTGTGATCCTTCTGACTCAGCCTCCTAGAGTGCTGATATTACAGGCAGTGCCATCATGCCCAGTGTTTTTGAAACAGATACTAGAATGTGATTCTGCTGCTGGAAGTTCAAAGCCACACTTGGAAGAGCACTGGGATTCTCCATGTGATATCCTGCTACTCAGCAACAATACTGCAAAATGACACCTTTACCCACATCTCCTGTCTCCATCCATTAGGTTCCGTGGTTTTGAATCACTAGGTGCATGGTTAACATTTATATGAATCACCTTGGAAACAATGTGCAATTGGGAAAGGCTCTTGTGATTTAGGGTATAGCCCAGAACCCGTTTTTTAGGAAGATTCAAGATACACCAACTCTACCTCTCTACTTATGAGGCAGAGATGAGGGGCAATACACACAAAAAAAGCTCCTGGGATGGTAACTAGAAGCCTGCATTGTGTGATTAACCACTCTTTTGCAAATCTCTTGATTCCTGTTGAAGTGCACAACATACACCCTCAGCACACAGGCAAAGTTCACTTCTTCGAGTATCCATGGTCCCCCTTCTGGGCACATCCCAACTCTCTTTACTCAGTGCATCTCCAGTTTTTCACCCATTTAAATTTCCCTCTCTGTCAAGTTTTTCATAAAGTACCACTGTGATGCATGTAGATACTAACCATTACTCAGTCTTTTGTAAGACATTGAGGTAGTCAGAACAGCCCAGTTAGTCACTCACGAAAGAGGACTTCCAAACCCACTTCAGAAAGTGGGCACAATCATGGGCTAAGTGTGTTTGAGATGAGCAGGAGTATTTTGAGGAGGATTGAGAGTAAGACAGTTTTTAAAACTATTTAGGGGCTGGGGAGATAGCTCCATGGCATAAGTGTCTGCCTGGCAAGTGTAAGATCCTGAGTTCAAACCCCAGTACTGCCAAAAAAATTAAATAAATAAAATTTTTAAAAAACCTAACTATTCATTGTGTTTTTCATTCACATCTCATATAGCAATTAAGGGCAAAACTATAAATATATCATTAATTAAGCCTTTGGGGTAAATGTCCCTTTTATGGTACAAATACATATACTGTGTTTTAGGGTCAGAAGATCTGAGTTCAAATATTAGGTCTGCCATTTTCTAGCTACCTGACCACAGAGAAATTAATTACCCTCCCTGGTCCTAAGTTTCTTCGTTAGGATGAAATGAGGAAGTTCACGGAAAATCTAGAACTATGAGTAGTTAAAAATGAAATAAATTAATAAATTTTAAAATATTAGTCACCTTTCGGTTTTTTGCCCTTTTGAGTATGAAAGGATATAATTCTGAAATTTCTCTCACATGGCACATTAATCAGGATTCTTAATGGTATGCACCAGAAACCATCCTAGTCAAAATAAGAAAATATATGGATAGCTATCTTCTATCTTCTACGGAAAAGATATGGATAGCTATATCTATGAAAAGATATTGGATAACTCAGGTAATTGCCAAGAAAATGGAAATCCTGGGACAGAGGATGCACTGGAACCCAGAGAGGCTACACTGAAATTGTAGCCAAAACCATACCTCAGAGCAGTGTGCTTGCTGGCTTTGACTTCTACGATAGCCATCCTGGGCAGTAGATGCTGCCTCTGTCTCATAGCAAAACTGCTTCTCTGCTGTTTCTGCTTCTTGCAAGGCTTTGGCCAGATTCAAAACTCTGCAAGTGCATGGTGACCTTGCCTGGGGCCTCAGCTCTGCCTTGCAGTTGAGATGGCAAGGAAGTGGCCCTAGATGTTCTGTCTTTTGCGGCTGAAAAAGCTTAAAAATATGAAGGGAATTCAGACATCAGACACTCTTGAAAGACCTACTGCCAGGGTCCGCCCACCCTCTCCCCCATTCTCAGGTATTGTCCTTGCTTACACACACATCTATCCCTGCACATTGGGTCTTCCAGCTTCGGAACACCCTCGAGCCCAGGGCCATGGCGTTGGAAAGCTATTTTGGACCATTTCGCTTTGTCTTGCCTTCATTTGCCTACAGTGCTCCTACCCACTGCCTTTACACCAGAGTGTTCAACTCTTGCCCTGCAGCGAATGCTAACTCTCAGAGGTTATGGTCCTCAGCACCCTTTCAAGAGTAACGTGCTCCTTCTTATGTTCATCAGGCAGTTTTCCTGGGTTTGTATGTCCATGTTTCCTGCACTGTACAGTGATTATCATGCTTCTAGTGGACTGGTCTTCCTCCCAGTCCTAGACTCAAGAGAAGGCTGCTTAAGGGTAGAAAATCTGTTGTCCTCATCACTGTGTCCTTGATTCTTAGCACCAGGTGGACGTGCTGAACATTTGTTAAGGCCAAATACACTTCTCAGTTCTCTGTCAACACATGGTAACCAATCCATGTTTTAAAGATGCAAATAATTTATGTCAACTTTCCCAGCAAGCTCTAAATGTTGTGCCTGTCTAGGTCCTTATTAATGGGTACTTCACTTTACTTTTACAAATTTTCTGTCAAGAGGCTGTATGCCCTCATTCTACCCAATAATGTCTTAACAAGGGAAGTTATGAGGCGGGATTCCCGCCTACCCTTTTTCAACTCTGCTGAGCCTCTGGGATCCTTGCACTGTCGCAAAAGGAACCAGACGGAGGGGTGGGTGGGGAACAGCAAAGCAAACACCCCCACCTCCAGGACTTGCCAGTCTAAGTCCAAGAGGCATCAAGCCAGGTGCACGCAGGTCCCCCACCCCTGTAGCTGAGTCCGTCTCTCCCAGTTCCAGGGGTGCGGTTGCCACCCTCGAATCCTGTCTCCAGCCCACGTTCTCACACCCGGCCCCCTCCCTCTCCGCCGCAGACTTGGGGACCGGCCGCTGACCTCCGGGCCGCGAGGGGCGGCACGTGACCAGGAAACTTTGGCAGCCGGGTGGCGGGCGGAGCGCAGGCGGCGAGCTGCGGGCTGCGGGCGGAGCGCGGGCGGAGAGGCGGGCGGGAGGAAGGCGCCGCCGGGAAGAGCGGAGCCCGGAGCCCGCCGCAGGCGCGCTGGGCAGACTGCGCGGTGCAGCGCGCGGCCCCGGGAGCGCGCCCCGCCTGCCAGGGACCCGCTCCTCCGCCGACCGCCGCCCGCCGCCTGCAGCCGCAGCCCACTTTACCCCCTCCTGGCCTGCATGGGAAGTTGGGGAAAATGCACAGCGTCGTGTTGGGGTGGTGTGCTCTCTTCTGGCTAACAGGTAAGAGTCGTTTCCTGCAGAGACGAAGAACTTTATATAGATTCATAGATTCCCGTAGTGGTGGCTGCTTTCCTGCCACCCTTGATTACGTGCTTTAAAGCTACTCGTGTGTGTGTGTGTGTGTGTGTGTGTGTGTGTGTGTGTGTGTGTTGTGTAGATGATGGAGGCTGAGGAGAAGCCGGATTACAATTGAGCCGGATGGAGATGCAGGTGTTTGGCTCACTGGCTCTGGGAGGTTGTTCTGGAAATGTGCATTTTTCCTCTCCGTACAACGGTTCTTCCTGGTCTTATCCTGAGTTTGTGGTGCTGAGTCCTGGACAGAGCCTGGCTCAGAGGGGCTGATGCGTTAAGAGCGCTGGTTTTGGGAGTGGGGGGAGTAAGGGAGGATCTCCCCAGTTCCTTCACTAGAGAAGGCAAGAGACCCAGGGGCACGCTTTGTGGCTTCCTGGGGGTGCAAGGGAGAGGGGAATGGAAAGGAGGTGGGCCAGGACCCGGAAAGGCTTGGATGGTCGGAGTTGAGGACCTGGCTCAGTCCCACTGGTGTCCTTTGGAGAGTAGTCCCATGGTAAAAGCAGATGCTTTTAACAGATGCAGTCCCCTCCCCCCAGTAGCTATTTTGCCCAGAGGTCCGGAGACTTTGAGCTTTACCCAGCACAGATCTATCTGGACTCCTTCTGTCCACCTCTCCCTTTTGCTGAACTTTCTTTGCATACTTCTGGGGTTTGGAAAGACAGGAGGGAAGGAGGAGAGAGGAAGAAGAAGTAAAAAGAGATTTAAGACGGGATAGCTAAATGTACCAATTTCCCAAGGTGAATGTGTTTAGCATGTATCTCAAACACATACTAATAAGGGGGCCCTTGTTCCCAACATGCCACTCTACGTGGCCCTTTTGTGCTGTTAAGGGGCAAATACCCTGGATGGCCAAGCCTGAGAAATGCTGGAAGAGCTCTTGCTGAGGGGTATCCTGGGGGTGAGGTAGGCTTGGGAGCTTGGACAGCTGCTCATGACCAGGTGGGGACAGAGTGATGGAGGAAACAGAGCCAGGTGTCAGATGGGTCAGGGAGACAGGCTGGGGCAGTGACTGGCAGGAAGGAAAACAGCACCCAGCAGAAGATCTGGGGACAAATCAAGTCACTGGGGCAAGGGGGGCCAGAGTAAGGTGTCCCCGGCAAGTCACTGAAAGAGGGTAAAACACACTTAAGAAGAAAGAAAGACAAATACCCCATTTCCCTTGGCTTCAGAATAAGATGATTGTCTTTTTTTTTTTTTTTCCCCCCCTATTTCAAATGAAAGACCCCTGCCATTACTCCTGCCCCCGCTGGGTTTAGACTGTGGAGGACACTCTGAGCAGAGTTAGCCTTTTATCTTGTCTGCTCTGAGTTCATCCCTCCTACGGTATTCAAATATGAATCATCTCTAATTTCAGGGTTTGGCTGATCCGTGCTTCTCCCCTCCTTCTGCCTCCCCTGGTGCCTTCTACTGCCACCTTCACTGTTTCTGGTTCCTTAATTTCCCTCTACTCCTCAGTTTTCATCTCCAGAGGAACCAAGCCTGGGCCTCTTATCAGTGCCTCCCTGAAGCCAGCCAGGCATCTGGGGAGGGGTCTGAGTCAGAGGTGTTTTCCAGACCTTCCTGAGTCTGCTGAAGAGAAGCACTCTGGGGATTTGCAGGGAGTGGGGAGGAGAACACATGGCCTTCTCTGGAGGGCTATCAGCATCTATGAAATGGAATCCTGTCTGAGTTCAATCCCCGGTACCACAAAAAAAAAAAAAAAAAAAAAAAAAAAAAAAAAAAAAAAGGAGTGGCCACAGAAATTCAGCTTTCAGTTTATAGAAGTGGAAGCCCAAAGTAGCAATGCAGGCAGCACACTGGAGTTTGGGGATAGGTCCCAGTTCTCCAGAACTCTGGGCCAGTCCTGCTTACACCCTCCCAATATGCCTCTCTGGCTTTTAGGTTGGAGGATGTCTTGTTTCTTTTAGTTGTGTTTTGAGGAGGTGGTGGTTTCCTTGTGCCATTCTGTCACCTGTACCTAGAAGTAGGCAACAGGTTAGTTATCAAGGCCATCTGAGCTATCAGGTGGCTGGGGCTTCTTTGCCCTGCAGTGAGGCTGGCTTTCACAGTGCTGTGGGTCACCTATGGCTCCCCACCATGGGCATGTCTCACCACTGCTGTCAGAGGTGCAGAAGGACAAGGCTGCCTCTCAGCCTGATCCAAGCGGAGGAGCTAACAAAGGCGGCTAGGGAGGGGGTGAGAAGCTAGCGCAGCAGCCAAGGGTGACATGGATTCACTCATTCTTCACGGAGAAACCATGCAAAGAAAGGTAAGAAATTTTAGTCTAGCACAATCAATGAATTCTTTTTGAGGGGGTGGTAGAATGGGAGGGAGAAAGGAGAAGTCAGATTTAAAATGAGACAGAACCAAAAAAAAAAAAAAAAAGCTGTGTGCATTCTCTCCCTCCCTTCTCTCCCTTTCTCTCTCCCTCCCTCAGTTAACTCTCCCTCTCATCCTCCCTCCATCTCCCTCCGTTTGCTTCTCTCTCAACGCAGGCTGAGCAATTTCTAATCAACACCAGTTTTTTTTTCCTCAGGCTCTAGCAGCTCCTTTCTTGTCTTTCATTGCTAAAATTCTGTATTTCTCCTCCCAGTATATATTTAGCCTCATGATTTTTTATTGTCATTGTGATGCTGTTTCCTGCAATAGACTGGTTTTGTTGTTGTTGTTGTTATTTTGAACAGAATAGAATGCTTATCAGCTGCTATTTTAGCAACAGGTGCCATGTAGCCATAAGTCTGTAGCCATGTCTTGGTGGAGGGTTCACTGTGTCTTTGTTCTTGAATGTGAGTGATGTTTCACCCTTTCCTGGTGGTAGAGGCTGTGGGAGATGCTGGAGCTCTGTCAGTGCTGCGGGAACCCACTCAGACGTGTTTTCAAGGAGAGTCTTCGGGTATTTCTGTAATTAAAAATTGCTTGCTTGCTCAGCATTTCTTTGGGCATTCCTTCAATCTCATTATCTCATTTATCTATCCATTTGGAAGCATGCATTCTATTCCTATGATTTCCAAGCATCAGGCACTGAAGACCGAATTGTCCTTGCCCTCAAAGAGTTGGTCAATCTGATTAGTGACTCAAGCATCTGTTCAGGTAATTTTGTCTTGGTTCCTGATGGTCCCATGATGACCACCACATCAGAGCCCAAAGCAGCTCTGAAGCCCATTCTCAGAAGACAGGCTAGATTCAGACTTGTTTCATGTATTGTCAGTCAATGGGTTACTACCATGTCCTGGCCATCGTGGTAATATTAAGCTATGTGAGACACTGCCTTTGGCTTCTGGAAGCCAGTCTGTGGTAGAGATGCCAGTTATGGAATTATGGATACATAGTCATGAGGCAGTATCATTGTCCAAAAGTAATAATAAAGAAGCTTTGAAAGGGCTTCTAACCCAGCCTTCAGGGAAAGGGTAGGTATAGGGAAGTGACTGTTACCAGGACTGGTTTATGTTTAGGTAGCTGCATGGGGACTGTGTGACAATAGGCTCTGGTATAGAAAGTTGGAGTGTTATTCACTTTGGAGAAGGAAGTCATTTTAAGAGACTGCTAACACCTCCACGTCCATTATCTCCTTTCCATCCTCTGTATCTTCCCATTTCTCCTCCTCCTCTTTACTTGTGCCCTCTACAAAAACCACATTGTTCATACCAGAACATCTTTCCATATTGTTATCATAGCCAACCCCAGGCCCATCATCCCCCAGCTGAGATGTTCCTCTCTGGATTAGAAGAGGAAGTTGTTCAGTATATTCATCACCACAGATTCACTATAATGAATGTGGTGATTGATTAAGTATTCCTAAATTGTACCAATAAAGTTAAATTTTAAAAATTTTATCACTTTAAAATTTGGATACATGATTCTGATGGGTGGCTCATTTATACAGACCTCAGTATTAGTGCTTGTCATCTCAGTGAGAGTAAGACATAAGTAGTCTTAGCGCAAATTCTTAGCTTTTGACCTAATGTTGGCAGTATTGGGATGAGGGCTTGGGTAGTGGAATGAGCCCTGACCTGGGAGTTGAGGGCTGGATTCTTGTTCCACATCATCCGTAATGAACGGTTTAGCCATCCGCAGGTTTGTATCTTGGTCTTGTAATCTACCGAATGTTGTGATTTCTAACGTGTCTGTCGGTTCTAAGACTCTGTCATTCTGAACTTCTCTCCATTTAATTTTGATGAGTTGGAAATTAAGGTTCAGGAGTGAGAGGCCCAACTCTTCGTTTTATAACTCACCCAGTGAGGAGAAATCAAGGAGCCTTCAGTTTCTTTTAACCTTTTCATCCTGAGTAACAAATGAGTAATGCTCCATTCCTGGTGGATAGGATAGGTCCACTCAGAACAGTTATATGTGTCACATCCGACTGGTAAAGTGAGGCAAGCCCTTAGGAGCAGATGAGACAAGTCCTTCTCCAGCTCCTGTGGGCCTAGAATGTCCTAGATAGCCTAGAATGGCCCTTCTAGTCTCAAATTTTGAATCTAGAACCCACTCACTTCTTTACTCCTTCCACTATTTAGCTCATTTCTCCAATCAAAAATATAAAGAAAGTGTGGTGGTGGTTGATTTTGCTTATTTACGTGTGTTAGTACTCTCTGTGTTATATATGTCATCCCATTTTATGAGTGAGAGGAGCTGGTATTGCCTACTTATACGTAAGACCACAGTTTAGAAGAAACAAGAGAATTGTCCAAGTCCAAGAACATAAGATACAGTGTCACTGGTTTAAGATGACCTGGATGATATATGTGCTATATCTAAGACTATCCCTTTTGGTGAAGGTGGGTCAAAGCAGAACTCTTGATTTAAATGAACACGATGATGTCTATTATTGAGCCTTTGGTATTGAGGCTTGGAGTTCATAGATTCTGGGAAATAGTGTGGGGGAAAGTGAGCAAGCAGAAAAGTTTAACCATGAGGTATAAAAAGTAAAGCCATATTAATACGCTGAACTATAAAAGGCTCAAGTCAACAACTTCTGACATTGCCAGTTCTGCTGATAACCCACTACTATTATGGACTATTGGACTATATATACAACTACTTTCTCTTAGTTCAATGAGAAGAAATATTTGTACCAATAGTGTTTAGAAAAGTTGTCATGTCTGCATGTTGTAATTGTATTAATTATTGTTTGTCCTACTAAGGTGTTTTGAAACTATCTCATTGTTATTTTCTTTCTTACTGAAATTAAAAAAAAAAAAAAAAAAAAGAATGGCTGTAGTTTTCCCCAGCTAAATTTTGGGCTATAGAGGAGGATGTGAGTGAGGAGTGCTACAGCAAGGCAGAGGAGGGCAGAGGCTGTGCCCAGTGACAGAGCCTATCCTGCTGACCGTCTGGGACTAGGGCTGGTATAATGTACCAGGAGCCACACAGGATGTAGCTGTGGCATATGCCTGTTTATGATCTCGGCAGTTGAGATAGTGTTTGGCTCTCTGAAAATGAAAGAAGGCATTTTGGATGACTAGAGTTCTTTATGGGCCAAGAAACAAGGCAGAATTCAGAAGAACATGCTGCTTCCCCGTCAGTGTCTGGAGCACTGCAGGAAGCAGGGCTGTGCATCAGGAACAGGACCCTGACATGCGGCCGGGACCTTGCGCCCTCACTCCTTCCATGTCCTTTGCCCCTAGAGGAAGATGCCAAGGCAGTGAGGCAGAAACTAGGCTCAACCTGACTAGATTTGAGTGCTAGCTTAATGTTTTACCTTATTATTAGCAGTAGTATTTTTGCTTTCAAATGGAAAGCTAACCCCTTTATTGTGTTATTGTGATAATCACAATGAAATTACATATAATTCCTAGCACAACATTTGGCACATTGTAGACCCTCACTATTCACTATGAACCTGGACTAGGTATAGTAGTCAGCATTTTATTGCAGTCAAGCAACCCCCAAATCTCAGTAACTCGCACCAGCATACATTTTGCTCTTGCTACTTGAGAGGCACAGTCAGCTGTGTAGAGCTGTGGATTGGCTTGGCTCCAACCTGACTCTCTTCTTATTCCAAGACCCAGCATAAAGGAGCAGCTACTATCTGGGCATATTGTTTTCACGGTGAATGGCAAACGTTCTGGAGATGGGAAAGGTGGAGCTGAGGCAAAAGGAACAGAGCCATACCCCTAAGTACCTATAAAGCTTTGCCTTGAACATGTTTTATGGGACATTTGCTCTCAATGCATTGGGCAAAGCAAATCATGTAACTGAACCCCTAATTTATGCAATGGGCAGTGGATATTGTATATGGAGACCAATGCAAGGCTGAAGAAGGAAACAAATAATACAATTAAACACGTGGGTTAAATCATTCAACAAATGTAGAGTTCTAAAGGCTCTGCAGAAAAGAGCTTGCTTTTCATGGAGAATGAAGTTGTATAGTTGGGTCTGTAGCTCAAGGCTGAGATGTGGACAGGAAATACAGATAACAATTAGATAATAGTTATGGAAACTTTCTTATAAAAGTTTTTTTTTTTCTGTCCCAGTAGCTCAATCAGAAGTCTGATTTGCCTGAACGAACTGGGGCAATTTCCAAAGTGCTTCAGCACTACAGGGCACATAACCTCTTTTAGTTTTGGCCCCGTTGCAGATCAAAGAGAGCTAGACGTCACCCCCGAGCTCATTTCAGATCTGTGGAAGAGGAGGCAAATCAGATAGAAAGAAGGTACCTCTTTGGCTTTAATCAGTCCAGTTTTGGCAGAGACTGGGAAAGCATAGCTCAGTTGGACACATAGGAAATAAGCTTAATGAATGGCAACCTTTGTGTGCACAAGCACCAGAATTATTGGTGGCAAATACTAACTAAGACATGAACAAAACCCTCCTGGGCAAGGGGAGCACTGGAATTTTGTAAAGCCTTATGGAAAAAAGGGGGCCATATTTTTGCCCTGTGGGACTCTTGGGAGGAAAACATACAAGAATGTTATCCCACTTTTAAATTTCAAAATGGTGCATCTGGTCATCCTAACTCTACCAACAGATGAAAGAGTCAGGTAGTATAGTTATAAACAGGAGAAACTGATCCTAGCCGGGAAAGGAAGGCATTGAAAGAAGGTGCTTACCTCTTAGAATCAACAGGGAAGCTGAGAGCAGGCTCAGAAGATAGGCGGGCACCAAAGCAATGCTGCCTATTCTTGGTAAAATCCTTTTATTGCACTTTTTCACCCATGTTGATCAAGAAGATGAATGGTTCCTATTTCTGGGAGGAACAGAAGTCACACTGTATTTTCTTTGTCTTCAAACCTTTAGTTTGGAGGTCAACGTTTTCCAAATGCTTTGTTCTCATCCCGACAGTGTCACCAAGCGAGGCAAACCCTTTTTTCCATATTCAGTCCTAGCAGACACATTTCTACACCCCCTACTCATTTCCTACATTAGAAAACCTGCCCATTAGTTGTCTCTAAAAGTATCTTAGAAAATTGGACAGTATGTGTAAGTAAGGATGTATTTCTTTAAAAAGACTTAAAGGCAGGAAAAAAAGATTTGTATTATACTAAATAAAGAAACAACTTAGTGGACTGGAGCCCAAGATACACAAGAGAATGAGCGATTTATCAAATCCCACTATGGGGACTTGAAGAGTCGAGAGACAGGTGAGCTCTATGCACAATTTCTAAAATGCTTGTCTTCAGTGATACTTTCCCATGACCTTTCACAGCAATCTTTGTTTCTCTAAAATGGGGCTGTGGTTATAGATCTGCCTCTCAAAACTGCTGGCATGAATAGCTTACAACTGGTAGGGGAAATTAACTTGCTTTGAAAAAAATGAAAGTGCTAAAATAAGAACAGCTCTGCCTTCGAGTCTGCTTTTGTTATTTATTCTTGCAAGAACATAGTTCATCACATACAGAATCCTTTTCTTTACATGAGAATCGGGGTAGGACTTTATTTTGTTCCCTGCAGGGAGGCATTGTGTGTGTTTGGAGCTGATCTTCCCTAGCCTGATGATAGGTACCTGCCCCTGGTGACCAGTGGAGAGGGGGGTGGCTGCTTCTCACTGTACCTATGGACAGCTTCCTAGTTATTGGGCAAAAGCCATTCTGTGCCCTGGGGTTCACCTGCAAGGAAAATCCTGTCAGAATCACAGGCTCATTTGTTCATCTATTGATTCATTCCACAGTGTTTGAGCTTCAGCTATATCCTGCGACTTTTTGGAATACTGAGGATGCAGAGTCAACCAAAGCCTGGTCCCTGCTGTCACCGATGTTACAGTTAAAACCAAGTTTATATTATCCACACTGGGGGCCGATCTTTTGTCTGTGTTGCCAGACTTAGTGTAGTGTTTTAAAATAGATATTTGATGAAATTAAAATTGGGTAGTCAAAGTCAGTCTTCCTGGGAGGTCAGGGAACAAAGAAAGATTAAGAGAATAGTATAGTAGTCTAAGAAAGATGCTTTCTTCCTCTCCACCCATACTCTCCCATATGCCGTCCAGTGCTTTCTTCACTCAGGACTTCTCTTTCAAAATTTTAGAGATCTCATCTTTACAGATGTTCTCTAAAGAATGTGTTCAAATATTTCATTTCCCTTCTTTTTCTATTTTTGCTCTCTTTCCTAAACTTGTCCCATTTTTCTGCTGCACCTGCTTTAGCTAGTGAAGCAATAAGATAGGGAAAGTTAGACAGATAGGACACAGGACCTAGAGCATTAACCTAAACTAAAAGTTGGGCATAAGTGAGTTAGCATACTACAGAGTTTGGATAATCAAGTGGGGCAAACTGACAATAAAGGCCTAGTGGAATGCAGGGAACAAAGAACAGGTCCCTAAACAAATAGCTGAGATGTTGCAGGAAGTGAAATGCAAATGAAGCAGCTGCATTCCAGACTTCAAAGGCCTAGAGACAACTTGGCGCATCCCAGGTCCAAGACACTGCAAAAAAGGCCAATGGACTTAAAGGTCTATGTTGGTTCCACTTTGTGGAACCCCTCCCCAGCTAGTAAGAAGCTTTTCCTCTTAGTCTTTCTAGAAACATGCATTTGGCTATTCCCCATCACTTGTTGTTCACTGTTCTGTCAGCTTCAGTCTTCATTGTCCCCAAAAGAAAGACCCCAGAGCCAGAAGAAACTGGTTACACTAAGAGGACACATAGACTCTTTCTGCTCCTCCATAAACCTTTTGTAAGAGGTTGGAAGCTCAACTTCCATGAGCCATTATGGGGACTCATCCCAGAGTGCCTGTAGCAGCTGTTCCTGTGTGTGCAGGGCCCCGCCTCAGACTCCTCTCTGACTCCTGGTAACTGCTTCACTGTAATACTTGCTATTTCTCCATATGGCTGGAATAACATACAGTCTAAGCCTGGAAAGTACTTCCATATGGCAAGAGCAAGTGTGGGGCCAAGTTACAATGAAAGCCTCCTATGCCATGTCAGGGGATTTGGAGTGGGGTTGTGTGTGTGTGTGTGTGTGTGTGTGTATTTTAGGGAAGGGTCTTCAAGATCTCACTACTAGATCAGACTCCTAGTGATGCACCTATTTACAGCCTCCCTAGAGCTGGGATTACAGGCGCGCACCACCACACCCAGTCTCAATTGCTGTCTCAGCATGCCCCCAGAGTGGGGCCTGCATGTCAGGCCCAGGGATTGGACCCCAGGCCCCTGCACCTGCTTGCAGGTGCTTTAATTGGCTGAGCTAGTTGACCGGCTCTGGCATTTGGATTTTATCCCGGGCAGAATTGGGGATAGGTGGCCTGCTGTGCAGGCCCTGCCCCCCAGGGTGAGCTGAGACAGTGATTGAGACTGGGCGTGGTGGTGCAAGTGTTTGTAATCCCAGAGTTTGGGGGGCTGAAAAAGAGGAGAATCGCTGAGTCCAATCTATGTAGTGAAACCCTGTAGACCCTGTATACTCTGCAC
>PVKN010012725.1:0-20504 GCA_004027915.1 Capromys pilorides
ACACTGATGATAATGTAAAATGTATGTAAAATAAAAGATCTTAATAACATGATGAGGCCATGGCCTGAGAGTCTGAGCTTTGGTGGAGGCAGTGTGGAGGGATGAAACTGTTGAGACACATTGCATCTTACTTACCAAGTAATGGAAAGAAACTGGGGTTCAGAACAGATTCCGATTCTACCAGCATCGGAGTGGCATGACTGTGGTCCTCTTATGCTGATGGTGATGGAGTGGGTGACAGAGCTCTTATGCCTTTGCTGAAAGTGTCTTCCATATCTACCCCTCCCCTATCAAAAAGCTGTAAAGGCAAAAGGCCAAACCCTTGGAATATGTAGCGCCATCCCGAGAAGGGGCCTGGACAGGGCACTGGACAGGGCGCTCAGCCCATGGCCACCAGAAAGCAGAGAGGGAGTAGCAGGGACAAGAATGCACTCTTGCCAGCGTCATCCCAGGGGACCACCTCTAGCTAAGCCCCACCTTTTCCAATGCACTCAGCCGTGTATAAACCCACTGATGAGTACCACGGCCCATAAAGCAGTCGCATTTCAGAAGGCCCACCTCAGAACACACGGCATGCTGGGGAGACATTCTAGGTCTAGATCTGAACTATAACAACACCTACCAGCTGATGGCTGGATAAGCAAACCAGTGCTTTCATAGAATGGAATATTGCTCCACACTAATGAGTGGCCTTTTGATAACTTTCACATCCTTCAGAGGTCTTATTCTAAGGAAAAGAAACCTAAGTCAAGGTAGATTCTGTAAGAGCCTGTTTGTGTGATATTCTGGAAGAGAGAAGTGTGGAGGGATGGAGGGAGGTTGATTATTTGGATTTAGGGGCCAAGGGAGGATTTGTCTACAAAATGTTATGCTCTACATCCTAACTGTGGAGACAGCTAAATAAGTTGTAATAGCATTATACACTTGCTGTAAACTTTATAGAATGGTGTGTGATAACAGTAAAACTAAAACACTGTATGCACGTGCATGCATATGTTTACCTTAATTATGGTGATAGTCATGCTGGTACAAGCACTCATCAAAACTGAATATTTAACACCAGTGACTTTTGTGGTATGTAAAATGTATTTCAGTAGGTCTGGGGAGATACCTTGGTGGGCTAAGCACCTGCCTTGCAAGCTCAGGAACCTGGATTCAATCCCTGGTCCCACATGCTGTTCTGGTTTTGGTATGCCCTGCCAGCCACCGAAACCAGGCATGATGGTACATGCTTGTTATCCCAGTGCTGGGGAGGCTGAGACAGGAAGATCACTGTGAGTGCGAGTTGTGTAGCAAGACCCTGTACCTAATGATTAATTAGTTAATTAAAAATAAATTGAAAATAAAATATCTCAGTAAAACTGAATAAAAATATCAGTGAGTCAAACAAATCATGATGCATGACTACTACAAATGTATCTGTGTGGTGGAAGTGTGTGTGTTTGTGAAGTTCCTTGGCTGCCGAGTGTGGTAGATGTGCATCTGTAAACCTGGCAAGACGATTGCAAGTTCATGACCAGCACAAGCACCTTACCTTAACTCAAAACAAAAAGTTTTGAAAAGGGACTGGATGTCCAAGCTCCAGTACCAGAAAGAAAGAGAAAAAGGGAGGAAGAAAAAGGAAAGGAGAAGGAAGAAAAAAGAGAACTCACACTGGAAAATGCTTGTTGTTGGGTCCCTACTGAGAAGGGCATGTAGAACGCTAAGACTCACATGTGCTAGAACTCAAGAGCGGGGCTCCTTGGGCCTACCCTGGAAACAACCGCACCCCCCAAGGAGTATCCATCAGAAACAGAGGGAGCAATGAACTGTGGTGCATTCACTTGCTCTGATACCATATCCAGTGAAAATGACAAATTGCTGTGGGTCGACTGGCTACAGTGGCACAAGCAGCAGGCCTTGTAACCTCAGCAAACTATACATGAGTCCTCTGAGATTCAAGAAGTTCTAGTTGGAAGATGAGAACATCTTAATTTTTTCACTTCAAAAAAAATTATATGCAGTGAAACTCAATATTTTGTAAAATTAATAGGTGCTAGAAATAGAAGAACAAAACAAGAACACTTCGCGGATCAACTATCTTCATTTTTAACTCACCTGGAAATTGCATCCTGATGTCTGAGAACTGAAGTTACTCAGTAAGAGGCTTACAGCTTGTCATCTGAGGAAGGCACAGGAAGTTTGCAGTGATCAATGTGGGTGACAGGCAGTGGAAGGCTGAGGGAAGGAACATCGCAGTTTGGGGGCAGTGATTTTAGGGGTCACCTTTTTGGACATTCAAGTGGTTAGTTCATTCTTGAGTGTCCTGCTCCAAAAGAATGTCTTTGCTTTATTTTTAAAAAATCTTTCAATTTTCGTTTCTATTCTTCTGTAACTGAATTCCTCATGTGTCCATCTTTCCAGAATCAATAATGATAGATTCTTCCAGTCTAGAAAAATATTAGGTTTAGCTATGAATCAAAGTGTCACAGGCCCACTCGCCTCTTATCAACTTTCCTCAAAGAAGTAAATCAAAATTCTTTCACTGAAAATGAAAAAGAATTGTCCATCAAAGTGGAGAGTGTCTGCTAGATGATTCCAGTGTCCGGGCTCCGTCCTTCCCAGAGATAAAAACAAGTTGATTAATTTCACAGCCTCTCTCGGTGGCTCATTTAGTCTTCACTGTTCTCCACCAATTCATAAAACTCTTGTGAAAGATGAGGGAATGGATTGTCAGAGAAAAAAATAAAAATGTTCCTGGCTTGCCGTGTGTCTGCATTGCTAAGTACAGTCAGAACTTTAAATTATAATAATATGAAATAATAACATTTCCAGGCACATAGATCTGCATACTCTTTCCCTTGCTCCAAGATCCTTCCTTGCTGCTCCCACCTGGGCCCCAGTTTCCCCATCCATCCATCCATCCATCCATCCATCCACCCCTACACCCATCTATCCATCCACCCATCTATCCATCCACCCATCCATCCACTCATTCATCCATCCATCCATACACCAATCCACCCATCCACCTACCCATCCATCCACCCATCCACCCATCCACCCATCTATCCATCCATCCATCCATCCATCCATTTGTCCATCCACCCATATACCCATCTATCCATCCACCCATCCTTCCATTCATCCATCCATCCATCCATCCACCCATCCATCTACCCATCCATCCATCTATCCATCTATCCATCTATCCATCTATCCATCCATCCATCCATCCATCCATCCCAGAAGGGGTCCTTTAAAATCCTAGAATATGGCTCAGTCTGTAGTCTGTCAGTTGGGGGTTCCAGTAGCTGCTGGATTCCCCAACAAAACTCCAAATGACAATCTGAGCCCCTATTTTCAGTCATTTTTAAAACCAAGAGTTATTCATTTTGCAAATGACATTTAATTCTTTTTCCACAAGTTCCTCACATTTTTATGGCACTATATCTTCTTTTCTGGACTTTTGAAACATTAGACAGAATTTGGGAGAAGTGAAGAGGGGAAAAACATATTCTTTCAGTTAAATAAATGTCACATTTAACTTAAAGATGATGAACTTTAGAATATCAAGGATTGAGCTGCTGGTAGGTAGGGGTCACATTTATTTGTAGGCCCCAAGATAGCCCTGAGAGCTAAATGGGAAATATAGAATATGTCATAAGCTATAGCAAAACTGCCATCTTAAAATAAAGCACCCTGAAATTTATACAGTTGGATCCATATTCAACAGCTTTACAATACCCAGAAAAGTTCTGGATCTTTTTAAACTGACATAGAAACAGCTTTACATTCATGAATCAGAGTTTATACCAAGATGACAAAACTCTAAACCAGGCTCCTGTCTGTTCCTCTCTTCAACCTTCACAAAGTCACTACTATTAAAATCCCAATCTTGGGACAGCCAGCCAGTGCCACCTGGAGCTGTCATTTCGACCAAGGAAATTCTAGTAAGATAATTTCCAACCTTCCTCCCAACAGTGTTCGCGGGCCTACATGGCCTTAACTACTTCGTGATCAGGTCCTGCTGGAACCTGTGCGCTTCTTGGGGGACTCTCCTGAGTTCTAGCTAGATCATTTTGGGCCTGGAGACCCTGAATTTACTCCAACCCTAAGGTCTGCCTCAAATATTGGCTAACCTGTGTTTGGGTCTATGGAACATGATCCAAAAATAAAGTGAAAGGGGCCAGCGAGATAGCTTGGCAGACTAAAGAGCCTGCTTAGGCAAGAACAGGGACCACAATTTGGTACCTGGCACCACATGTCATGCCAACCCCACCCCCAGGGTGGGCTAAGCCAGCCAGAGTCTGGGTATGGTGGGGCCTGCCTGTAATCCCAGCACTGGGAAGGCTGAAAGCAGGAGGATCACCATGGGTCTGAGCTGTGTAGTGAGACCCTGTAACAACCAAATACTATATTATATTATATTATATTATATATATATATATATATATATATATATATATATATATATAATTAAAAAGACCTTTATAAAAAACTTAAGTGAATTCCACTGCCAATTGCCACCCAAAGGAAAGGCAGTGATCTTCAACACGAGAAGCCATGTGTTGAATCTTCCTGTCAACCTGCTTAGACAAGCACAGGGACTGCACTTCAATCCCTGGCACCACATGTCATGCCAACCCTTCCCCAGGGGTTGGCAGGAGAACATGTTCCAGCGTGTTCCATGCAGTCATTTGAGAGCTGCAATGGAGGTAAAGGTATGTTTTCAAGGGTTCTGTGAACCATTGATTATGGGCAATGAGTTACCATGAAATTTGGTTTCAGACTGCTGAAAAGTGCTAAAGCAACTCAGGAAATCTCAATGATTAGTTTGTTCTGATGCCACTGTGGTCATGAAGACGATGTACACTGCTTATGATTTCACAATGGCTGTGAATTAGTCGAAGATAAGAGACTGAGATGTCCTTCAAAATCAAAAACCCAAGACAGTGTTGAAAGAGTGAGCAAGGTGATTTGATCAAGCAGGCAACGGGCTGTTATGGTCTGGAACATCTTTTGTGGTTCTCATCAAAGAATGAAAGATGAGCACATGGTTTTGTCTTCCATCAATGGCAGTCTTCAGTGTCACACATTGTTTCTGGTACTGCAGTTTTTGTCAAATAGAAATGTGACAATATGTTCTCATCCACCTTATTCACTGGAGCTAGCACTATGCTGTTTCTGGCTCTTTCCTAAAATAAAAGGGAATATCCATGAAGAAATAGTGTTTCAGGACTTTAAGGCAGCTAGGACATCACAACAAAGATACCCAGGAAAGAGCTCCCTAGAAATGCGTGATGGCTGTGTTCGTGTGTGTGTGTGTGTGTGTGTGTGTGTGTGTGTGTGTGTGTACTTTGAGGAGAGAGATTAATGACTGCATTTTTTAGTATTATCAATTTCTAAAATTTGAATCAATTCCATTTTTTAAGCATATCTTGTGTGGAAGGCAATGTGGTATGTCTTATTTCCTATGCACAACAGGGAGGAAAGAGTTCACTAGGGGCCCAGTGGACCCAGATTCAAATCTAGGGCCCCATGCATATCCAATCTACGGCCTATGGGTTGAGCACACCTGTGGTATAATAAAAATATAATCACTGACTATATTTTGCATTTTATATGTGGCTTGATTGCTCTTTGTTGACAGGGGCCACCCATGCCAGGCACATGCAACCCATGAGCTACAGGGTTCGATGCACCATTACAATCTACAAAGTCATCAACTCTACAGTCCTTGCCTATAAAGAAGGAATCATGTTTACTGCATTAAACATTTTGAAACTTACGTAGCAGAACACATGTAAAGAGTTCTTTGCCTGCTCCTTCTTCCAGGTATCCTTGCCATTCAATGCCAGCACACTGGGACAGTCCTCACCCTGGACACCAACAGATGAAGCTTCTCCATCTAGGAGAAGAGTTGCTCTCCACCCTCCTTCTCTTACAAGGACTGACCCTCCCAAGGGTAGCCTCTCCTCACTTCACTGCTGTCCTCTTTCTTTTCATGGATCCCTCAATCCCCTCAGACCCTCTGGGTTTCCATTCCTCCATCCATCAGGCAATTGAGGCCATTAGTGACCCCATGCTGCTAACTCCAGCAGTGGGTTCTCAGTGCCCCTGCTCTTAGCTCTTCAGTGGATGGCATGACGTAGCCACTTACATTCCCATTGTGATGAGCTGTGCTTGGCTCCCAGGACAGTGCCTTCTCCTGTCCTCTGTCAGCTCTGCCTCACTCTCCTTTGCTGAGTCTTCCTTTTCCTTTACTGCTGAGCCCTGATGTTCCCAGACTCTTCTTGCCTTGCATTTATCTCATGGCGCACTTCATGCCTGTGGGGTCAAGTACCCCCAAATGCCCAAGGCTCCCACACACCTCTATCTCTCTCTGGACCTTGCCCTGAGCTCCACACTGCTGTCACATGCACACTTTGTCTCTCCCACACCATCTAGGCCATCAGTGAGTTCTTACGTAACAAATCCAGAATCTGGCGATACCCATGTCCTCTTGGTTCAAGCCATGACCATCTCTTGTCTATATTATTACGAGAGCCTCCTCTCTGTTGGTTTCTGCCACCGCTCACATCCTTCTTCCATAGGAGACTTATGTTGACATGTGAGACAGGCCATGTCCCTCTTGCACCCTGCAAAGTGTGTCTCTGCTACTTTTCTCTTGACTTACTCTCACTATTACAGACACCCCACTGTCCTTGCAGCTCCTCAAACAACCTGCCACAGGACCTTCGGACACGTGATTCCCTCTACTTGGAAAGCCTTTCCACCAGACAACTAAGTTCTCTTCAGGTTTCTTCTCACATTCTAGAGAAGCCTGTTGACTGCATTATGTCAAGTAACAACTCTCCCTCTTTCCCTCTCCTGGCCTTTCCTAACTACCCCTCTTGCCCTGCCTGTGTTTTCCAAAACAGTTTTCAAATTTTTCCTGATTAAAATTGCTTTTCAGTAGTGTATTGTCTCTATCCCTCACTAAAAAATAAGCCCACTCAGTAATATGGGAAACCTGTGTCTCAGTTGCCTCATCTAGTTGCATGAGTTAAAGTCTGGTTTGTAGGCATTTCTTAAGGAACAAGGTCTCACCACGCAGCTGAGACTCATAATGATCCTCCTGTTTTAGCCTCTCCAGCACTGGGATGGTGGTAGCCTATGCCACCACGCCTGAGCTCTGTGCCAGGCTCAGTGTGTCCGGGGGTGGGACTGGTGCAGCACATGGTGCTAGGGATCAAACTCCTATCCCTGTACTTGCCTAAGTGCTTAGTCTGCTGAGCTATCTTGCTGGCTCAGAATGTGAATATAGTAGCAGGTATAAAAATGTATTGAAAATAATGAAAAGGGCACTTATGGATGCTGGAGGCAGGAGAATCACATATCTGAGCCCATCCCGGGGACCTTAGCAATTCAGCAAGATGCTGTCTCAAAATAAGTAAAGGACTGGAGATGCAGCCCAGTGCAAAAGTCCTGAGTTTGAGCCCCCATACTGAAAAAGAAAAGGAGGCAATGAGAAGTGATACCCAAACAGATGACATCAATTCTGCCATCATTTAGAAAAACTTTTTTTGAAGAGAATAAAAAGTAGTAAAAGAAAAATAGAAATGATACAGAACTTCAGTAGGTAAAATAATAGGAATTCAACAATGGTTGCTATATTACATAATGTCTTCAAATTAGTTGTTTAGACCACCAGATATAAGAATGTAAAGTTGATTTTTTTAAGAAAGAGAGAAATTTAAAAAGAAAACAAAAATAAATTAAGCATGAACTGCTCCTTTCAACAGACCAGCAGCAATCCGCAATGCAGTCATCCAAGTCACCTGTGTATGTGCACAAATATATTTTTTCCCTTGGTGTTTTCTTTGTCCTTTTCTTCATCCTAGTTTATATTTGGGCCCATGCCTCATCCTCCTTATGCCTGAGGGACCACATAGGCTGAGGGGCTGGGGTGAAGGACAGTGGGCAAGATTTTTAGGAACTTAATTTCTGAAATATGTTAACCATTCTTTCTAGGGTGAGATGGAATCTCAATGTTGTTTTGTATTTGCATTTCTTGAGTGACCAATGATGTTGAAAAAAAATATATATGTATATATATATATACTTGCCATTTTTATTTCTTCCTCTGAGAAGTGTATATTCATCTCAGATGCTCATTTTTGGATTGGGTCTTTGAATTGGGGGGCCTGATTTTTTTTTTTTTTTTTTTTTTTTTTTTTTTTTTGGTGGCTTGCTCAACCTGCGCTGGGGCAGTGTTGATGCGGCATGTGGTGCTGGGGTTTAAACCGCGGTCTTGTGTTTTTCCTAAGCTGGCCTAAGTGGGTGCTTTAGACTGCTGAGCTATCTCGCCAGTTTTTTTTTTTTTAATTCATTATATGTTCTAGATAGAAAGCCTTTATCAGAGGGACAGTTGGCAATATTTTTTTTTTTTCAAATTTGTGGGCTTTCTTTGTACTTTGCTAGAGATTTGCTTTGAAGTGCAAAAACTTTTCAAAAAGATAAGATCCCAGTTGTTGACTCTTTGAAGTATTTCCTGTGCAGTTTGGTTTTTGTTCTTGAACTCTCTACCTATCCCTATATTTTTAAAATTTCTACCTACATTTTCCTCCAGCAGATGTAGTATTTCTGCTGTAATATTTAAATCTTTGATCTATTTTGACTGTAGATGTGTGCACGGTGATAGGCATGTGTCTAGTGTTGGCTTTGTGTCCTGCTATGCTGCTGAATTTGGTGATTAAATCTACAAAACTCTTGGTGGAGGTTTTGGAGTCCCCTATGTAGAGCGTCATGCCATCTGCAAATAATGATAATTTCACTTCTTTTCCAAACTTTAGTCCTTTTATTTCTCTCCTATAATTGTTCTGGCTAATTCTTACACAACTATATTGAATAGGAGTGGAGACAGTGGACATCCTTGTTTTGTTCCTGATTTTAAAGTGAAGGCCTTCAGTTTTTGTCCAGTTAGAATTTCTTTTGTCTTTCTTTCTTTCTTTCTTTCTTTCTTTCTTTCTTTCTTTCTTTTTTAATGGTACCAGAGATTGAACTCAGGACCTTGTGCTTGCCAGGCAAGTGCTTATTCTACTGAGCTATCTCCCCAGCCCCAAAAGTATAGTATGCTGTGGGTTATTTTCTTTTTTTGTAGTACCAGGGATTGAACTCAGTACCCTGTGCTTGCCAGGCAAGCGCTATTCTACTGAGCTATCTCACAGGCCCATCAGTAAAGATAATGTTGGCTATTGGTTTCCATAGATGGCTGAAATATGACCAAAAAAAGGTGGTATTTTAAATATCTCCTCTGTCTTGACCCTCAGGGCTCTTAAGATCAGAAGAAACAATAGATATTCAAGTGCTTGGTCCTTGGGTCCCACATTGAGTGAGAAAGTATTGTCTTGCACCTCATATTAAATCCATAATAGAGTCAGTGCATATAGTAACAAAACTTTGTTTACTCTCAGATATGTTTTATTAAAACAGATCTGTGCCCAGCCCTCGTGCTGCAGGCTGGACACCTGGTCTCCTCACCTTTAGCCACGTGACTAAGGCAGAACCTGATCTCCATACTGGCTGCAAGCCCCAGGCAAGTTAGCTGGCTGCTTCTCTGGGCTGTATTTCCCCAAGGGTAAAATGTCCTGGCCTCCTGGAATTGTGGTTCAGGTTAAACTGTACAGAACTTAGAACAGCATCTAATAAGTAGATTATTTATCCTAATAAATATTACCTATCTTTATTGCTATCTCTTTATTTCTATCTTATAACTCATTATTTATAAAGAACCAAGAACCATGCATAACAAATATTGTTTTTATGTTGTTGTATCTTCTTTTCAATTGGAACCAGCAAAAAGAAGTGAAAAAGAAGAGGGGAATTTTATTTATACATACATTTATTGGACCTTAGCTACCCACAAAAAGCATTTTAAAGAGATGTTTAAATATATATATATATATATATATATATATAATATATGTATGTATATATCACTGTACATGTTATGTATATACATACATTTATATATCAGTCTTTCAGAATAATCAAAATTATACACACACACACACACACACACACACATGCACGCATGCGCACACAACAGTCTTTTAGAATTTCTTTAACGTTCTTTAACAGCTGTGTTAGGGAAGGATCAGTGACAGAAGACTTCAGGGATGTCTGACAGAAGGTGAGGAGGCAGGAAACCTCTGTCACCTCATCTGGCTTGTACCCTGATGGTTGTGATTAGAACTACGGACTCCATGGAGTCTCTCCTCAAGAGATTTGGACTAGCTGTCAGCCCTGGAGAGCCATTCTTGTTAAGCGACTTTCTTTCTTTTCCTTCTTTGACTCTAGTTTATGCACTATAAATTTGAGAGTCATAATCCCTGTCCTAAAGGTAATAGCCATCATTGTCTGGAAGTCATGAGTTGATGGCTGTTGTTCTGATCCACCAGGTTTTCTCTTCACCTCCAGACCTGGCTGTGTGTTCCGCCCCCACTGCCAACCCCCAACTTCATCTTGCCTGGCTCACTTCTTCCTGTCAACCAGAGCATTTCCTAGCTGTGCCCCATTTTGGGTTGACAGGTCCCTCCTTTACACCCCTATGAGGGCCTACCCCAGCCCATTGAAGCACTTGTCACATGATATGGACATTGGCCTTCTCCTAGCGGTCTCTGTCATGAGTCTGCATGGCCCAGCTCACTTTTAAGGGCCTTTTGTCCAGCACGATGCCGAGCATATGAATGGCACTTGCAAACATCAGTTTCTCAGGACATTTCATTTATAATTATTTTCATTATTGTACAACCACATTACAGTCAGTAATTGTAGGTATGATGGTAGTCTTGAAAGAGTATAAGGGCTCTGAAGAATTTCTGTCACCAAGTGATACAGAACCTAGCATGACAGTGTTGACATACAATGCATTCTTCCTGAGATCGTGATGATACCAGTGTAAACAAATCTACACTGCCAGTTGTACACAAGTAGGGGGAAGAACACAATACTTGATAATTATGATATAAGACTCTTACTGATTGTTATGGATTGGATATAAAGTGTCCCCAAAGTGTCCTGAATGTGGATGGCAACTGGACCATGTCCCTGGCTTCTCCCTTCTCTCACTGCCTACTGGTTGCCAAGGTTGAAGAACTTTCCCCTACTGGGCCCTCCCACCACCA
Organism: Capromys pilorides; assembly: GCA_004027915.1. Taxonomy (NCBI): domain Eukaryota; kingdom Metazoa; phylum Chordata; class Mammalia; order Rodentia; family Capromyidae; genus Capromys; species Capromys pilorides. The sequence goes on from PVKN010012725.1 coordinate 11,151, forward strand.
TCCCCTTTTGGTCTTGGAGCCAGCCCATTATGGCTGAAGCATCAGCTGGAATAAACCTCTCCCCCATTAAGCTGTACGTGTTGGGTGTTGGGCACCAGCAACGTGAAAGGAGCTAAGACATGGGCCTGTGCACTTCCGGTCCTTTCTATGCTTTCTTAGAGTGTACTGCTTGCAAAAAAGAAAGGCACTCACCACAGAACAGTGCACCACGGCAGAGTGGCAGCGGTCTCTTTGAACTTGTGTTTCCCACATTTCTTGATTCCATGTGGTATGGTAACTTAGGGCATCTGCACCTGAAATTTCACTGTACGATGTGTGCACCTTGATACACACCCCCCCCCCCAGCACTGCGTTTCTCAGGGGTAGCCCCACTGTTAAGTGGTGTGTGGATGTATTCAAAGCACTTTCACAGGCATCTGAGAAGGGTTATTATGGAGACACAAGTGCTGTAGCAGATGCAAAAGCATCTTGGCATACTAACATAACAGCGCTGTGGAAAGAATATATATTACAACACCAACTAGGCCTTCCACAGAAGCCTCCATGATGTAGAAAGGAAAAGAGGACATCATTGCATCCCCACACCCCGCCAGTGGTCCGGGTGTTCCCTTGAATGCCAGTGTGTGATGGTGGCATCTACTGAGCAGTGCAGGGACCATGGCATGTAGAGAAAACAGAGGTGGTGATGGAGGGGAGAATCTGGACACTAATGGACGGAGGAGAAAGTGTGGAAGCCTGAGACACAGAGGGTATGTCTGAGGCATTGGAGAATTCAAAGAGGGCAGCACTTCGTGCCACTGGAGGAACCAGGGAGGGCACAGAGGAGGTGCCTGGAGGGGGTCGTAGGAGCTGGGCAGGTCTTGCTGAGTGTTGAATGTGAAAGGGAAGAGGTCACAGGGACCTCACAGTGGTTGAGTTAATACAGAGCCTCGTAGGGACCAGGTATCAGGAAGACCAGGCAAGCAGATGGTGTGGGCTGGGTCAGGCCAGCACCTGAGGCATCCGCAGGGCCACAGCCAACCCTGTAATAACCCAAGGAAGGGCTGAGAGTGCCCCATGCACAGAGGAAAGGAATGAACGGGGCACACCGTGTAGAGAACCAGAGCGTTGTGCTTGGAGGTCGGGGCAACAGCAGAGATGCTGAGGTATCAGCGGTGAAGCCAAGAAAGCAAGGACCCTGGCTGCGAGGATGTCCTGGCTCAGGGACACGCTCCCAGGCCGCTGCTGAGCTCTGCAGCTGGGCATTCGCAGGCAGCAAATCTGGCTCCACAGGCCAGTCCTTGATTGAGACACAAGGAAGAGGCTGCCAGGATGGACGCGCTGCTCATTTTTATGCTTCACCAGGCGATTGTTTCACTCTGAAATGTCCCAGAGGAAAGACTCACATTCCAGGGTGGTCCTACCCTGCTTTTGCTCTGTAATCAGCAGTCGCATTTGTTAGGCTGGGCAGGTGATGGATGCCCTAAGTCTCCCTCCCAGAAGTAAAAAAAAAAAGAAAAAAAACCTGACTGCAATATTTGACAAACTGTTAACCTCCCATACCCAAGAAGGATGAAAATCCACAACCATGCAGGTCACTTGAATGCATTTCAAAGTCAAGTGCTTTGATCTCAGATGATGGCTTAGGGTGAGCCAAGCAGAGCGACAAGCAAGCCACAACTCCTGACTTTTCTGTTTATTATCTGTTTGGATTTCTAATGACATGTAACACCTTGAGGGCCAAAGAGTGTATTGGGGGATGTTAGACCTAGCCAAAGTAGATGAAGCTTTTCCCCACAGAGTGCTGGAAGGTGCTGGAGCACCTTGTCTCTGTTTTAGTTCTTTACTGGAAACTGTTAGGCTTGATCTACATGATGCCAGGATTCTTTGGTCTAATCCCATTATGCCATGCAAGCAAAAAGCATCATCAGCCGAAGAGGCAGCTATGGCAGCCATCCTTTCCCCGAGAAATCAAACCGTCACTCATTAAAAAGCTTACTACATGCCAGGCAGGTTTCAGGCACTGGCTGTGGATGTAAGAAACAGAGGAGGAGCGAGACCAGAAACCAACAAGGAAATGTCAGTTACTGACAAGTGCAATAGTGGAAATAAAACAGAGTGAAAGGACAGTAGCAGAAAGGTGTTAAGGAGTGGCTGGTCAGAGCAAGCTTCATGGTGGGGTGACAGCACTGGGAAAGGAATGACAAGGTGGGGCTGGCTTTACAGCAAACCTTGGAGTGGCACCCGCAGAATGTGCAAGAAGTATGGTTGGTGTGTTCCCAAACAGCGAGGAAGCCAGTGTGCAGTGTGTGTGTGTGGGGGGGCAAACAGCCACAGACAGCAGACAGCAGGCAGGATAGGGCAGCGGGAAGTCAGGCCACGTGGGAGGAGTTTACATGTGGTTCTTTGCATAGAGGGAAGTGGCTGTGAGTTTAAACCGGAGAATGTCTCTATGGACTTCGCCGTGGCAAAGGCTGATTCTGGTGACTTCATGGATTGGAGGCTCAAGGAACAGGAGAAAGACTCAAGTTGGCACATACAGGTCAAAGAGAAGACTGGCATGATTCAGGGTATGTAAGCAAGCCAACTCTCCTGTCTGGTACAAAGTGCCTGATACTCATGGCTTAAAAGGGGAGAGATTTGATATGGCCCACAGTCTCCAGGAATTCACTCTGTGGTTAGCTGGCTCTAAGATGAGAACATCATGGTGTGGAGAAACAAAGGGCTCAGTGCATGGTAACCCAGAGGCAGAGCAGGGGAACAGTACAGAGAGGAAGGGACAGAGGAGCAAATATAGACCCCAAGGCTGTATCTTCAGGACCCACCCAAACCCACGAGGAGGAGGTTTGCCTGATCTGTGACACCTTTCTTAATCCAGTGAAGCTGGTACATCAGGATTAGTCACAAATTAGAACTCAAATTTGCAACCTTAAAGGAATGCTGGTGATGGATTGAATGTGGGGAAGGGGGTTGAAGGAAGGAGAGGAGTGAAAGATGAGACCTCAATAGTGCAGTATGAGTGCCCCATACTATCAAACCTATGTGGGAGTTTCAATTCTTAGATTCAGTTCTTAGCCCTTCTGCATAGCCAGGTCTGACCTTCTGACCACCTAGCTCAGTTTGCTTCTCTGTGAGATGATGGAGTTGGCCAGGTCACCCAACCAAGGTCTCTTACTACCTGGCCCAGGTTTGTAGGAAGACAAGCGTGAGCAGTTCTCCTTCCATAAAGAGCTTGCTTTTCATCAGTTCAAGAGTCACTTCCCTCCTCTGTCTATATTATTTATGGCCAATCTTTCAGTCCAGGGGATACTGTTGTAATGACAAACCAGCAGCATCTAAAACCCATCCAGATGGAGTTTAGAGCATTCTGTATGTGATGAGTTCATCTCCCTTCTGTCCCTTCCCCTCTCCTCACCCCTTTTTAGGACTAGGAATTGAACCAAGGGCCTTCATTTTTGACTTGATTTTGGGGTAGGATCTTACTGTTACCTGGGTTGAACTCAAATTTGTGACCTTCTGCTTCAGCCTCCCAGAGATCTGGGATTATAGGTGCATGACACCACACCCAGCTACCATTTCCTTTATTTTTCTTTTTCAGTCCTATAACACTTTTAGAAGCTCCAAAGCAATTGCGATGTAGGAAAAGAGTGTGGTGAGAGAGACTTGAGTTTATATTTCTGGCCCAATGTATCATAACTTGTATTGTGTTGCAATTCAAACATGTTGCTTCCTGATAAGACCACTGTCATTCATGCTATGGTCACATAAGCTGAGATAATGCACCTCAAACTTTGCATGAAGAACAAGCAGGTAGTCTTGTCCTAGACACCTAGGCACACATACAGTCACCTTAGAGCTGGGGTGGGAGAACAGATGATACAAACAGGACAGGGGAGTTTCCTTGACTGTCACATGTGGGCCCAGAGTCATTGGCAGGTCACCTGGCTATCCTCTTTGCCCAGTGCCACCCCTGAACCTGCAGGCTGCTTTCCATCTCAAGGGGAAAAGGAACTTACCCTGCTTGCCACAGTATGGGATGTTCTGTGTCTGCACCCAAAGCCAACAGAATCTCTGGGTGTAAGGTAGCATATGAATGCAGGCTTCCTTCAGTACCACCACCATCATCATCATCATCACCACTATTTTTTACATAAATTGGATTTTATTATCCAAGGTCTTTGGCAAAGTACAAAAATAGAAATATATTAAAATATCCTGAGTTCTTTCCTTTGGAAGGCCTTTTCTCCTTGTTATGTTGTTGAGCTAATTAAAAGAAAATGAACCATTTCCCTAGAGTCTACTCTTTCTAAAAATGCTTCTGGAAGCTGAATTGCCTAAGTGATCTGTCTATAAAGTCAGCTTTCAGTCTTCTGCCAGGGGCGAGCCCAAAGCACTCTTTACTCTTGCAATCTCCCCAGAATCACTTTGCTGTGTAGCTCCTTGGGAAGTTGGCCCAGGGTAAGAGTACTTCTGGTCTGCATTGCTTCTTTTTATCCTCACTGTCCTCTGCCTGGGGTATCATGGATGTATCTGGATTCCTTAGCTAGATTTCAGTGTGGTCACCTCCTCCATGCATGGGATTTCCATCCCCGACCCTTCCAAGAGTGCCAGGACACAGTAAGAGTGGCTGGCCAGGTGCTTCATAAATATAAGTTCAGAAAGAGTGTAACAGCTGTTTGTCAACATAACAGATCCTTGACTTGGAGACTGATTAATTATTTTGTAAGTAGTCATTGACCAATTAATTAGACAGAAGTGAGTTTTTAAAAGAACAACTTCATTAGACATAATAGTAGATTGTGACATGAATTTGCTCAGCAATAATGTTTACACTATAGATGTGTCCTATACCTTCTGAGGTGAACTAGTCAAAGTGCATCGTACAAAAAGAGAGTAGTGAGAGAGTCTTGGGCTTAAATATCCAGTCTAAGTATCAGAACTTGTATTGTGTTGCAATTTAAACAGGTTGCTCAAGTCTTGGGTGATTTAAACATTGAAACAGAAACACTAAATCTCCTGGAGGAAAATGTAGGTAGAAATCTTAGACACTGGGGTAGTTAGAGAGTTTGTGAACAAAAACCAAACTGCATGGGAAATACTTCAAAGAATCAACTGGGATCTCATCTTTTTGAAAGATTTCTGCACTTCAAAAAAAAATTACCAACAGAGTAGGAAGAAAACCCATGAACTGGGAAAAAATTATAACCCACTGTCCTTCTGAAAAAGGCCTTCTACGTAGAACATATAAAGAATTTTAAAAATCAGGCCCACTCCCCAAATTCAAAGACCCAATCCAAAAATGGTCATCTGAGATGAATATACACTTCTCAGATGAAGAAATACAAATGACAAATAAATATATGAAAAAGTGTTTAGCATCCCTTCAGAAAGATGATAGAAAAAGCTTACTGCTCAGGAGTGGCTGGGTCCGTGATCCAGAGTGAGTCTGCTTGTTTTCATCTAAGTTTTGTAGATGGGAGTGATCTCAGGGTCAGAAATTTGAGTAAATTCTTTCCTCCTCAGGGCACACCAGTACTGTTAGTACATGAAAGACCCCTGCTGACTTATTTTATTAATTTTCTTTATCTGCCTCCTCATGCCTCATTTCCATCCTACCTGTATTTATCCCCACAGCAATTTTAATGGATGTCCTTGAAAAGAAATATTATTGCTAGAACTAATGGAATTTATCGAGTTCCTCCCAAGCCCCTCTATATGTATTGTCCTTTTAGCCTCCAGACAATATCTAAGATCTTTCTTTGTCCCCATTTAGCTGATGAAGAAACAAAGGCACTGATACACTAAGTAATTTTTCCTGGAACATCCACCTAGTAGATGGCAGAGTTAGAGCTCAAATCCAGGCAGCTGCATACAGAGCTTGAGCTCTAACTGTTCTCTATGCATTGACCATCTTTAATTTGAAAATCCAGAATCAGTAGTGTTGCAGAGTCTAACACTGCTTGAGAGTCGATACGATGCCACAGCAGGAAATTCCACAGCTGCCTGCCTGTGACAGGTTGCAGTCAAAACACAGGTGCATTGAAAGTACCGTATAAAATTGTCCCCAGGCTGAGTGCATAATATGTATGTGAAACACAGATGAATTTTATGTTTAGCCTCTGACCGCAGCCCTGAAATATCTCATTATACATATGTAAATATTTCTTCCCCACCAAAAAAAAAAAAAAAAAATCTGAGCACTAAAATATCATAGTCCCAAGCATTAAAGATAAAGTGTACTCAATGTATTTAAAAGTATAGTGTGTTGCTTATTTGTGAAAATTTTTCAATGCATTTGAATATTGCCATGCTGATGTAAGTTCTGTTCTGTACCTTTGTTTTTGGTTTCTGTGGCATATTCATAATTTTCACCCATTTGCACCTCGAGTGTTCTATCACCTTAATCCATTTCATGCTGCTTTTAACAAGAGACTCGATACTGGACAATGTGTAAAGGCAAGAGGTTTATTTGGCTCACAAATCTGGTAACTGAAAAGTTCAACATCATGGTGTTGTCATCTGGCTGTGTCCCAACATGGCAGAAAAGGGACTTGACCACATGCAAAAGAGACTCGGAGGCACCGGGCTCTCCCTTTATCACCCTTGTCTCACAGGAACTAATTCAAGCCCAAACATATGATGGGTTCCTGACAGATGCTGCTGTGAGCTAGTTAATAACCTTCCACTAGGCCTAAGGGGACACCACCCTTCACTCTCACCACAGTGGGAACCAAGCCCAGTCCATGAATCTTTGGGGGACAAAGCATGTCCAAAACATCTTACCTGTCTTATTATCTAGGGACTTTATCCAGTTTAGAGATCTCTATTACTGCCTTTCAGTCTTCTAATCATCTAAGTTGACTTCTTTGATGGTGTTCTTTGGTGAAGAGAAGTCCCAAATACTGATATCATTATTTTCATTATGTTTTCTTTCATTGTTTTAAATTTGGAATTTTGTAAAAGTAATTACTCTTGACATCTGCTTTTAGATATAATGGAGTAATGTGTGTAAGACTAAATCTCCATAAAGAAGCAGCATAAAATCAAGACAGAGAACAACAAAACAGCTATTTGTAGCTATTGGAAATAGCTAAGACAACTAACAGTGGAGGGTTCAAAAACTCAGAGCAAAGGACACCATAGAGACAGGAAATTTGCTCTAATGAGTACAAAGGCAGAAGAGAAAGGAAAAGCATTGAGATTGTGGTGTTCTCAGGGGATGAGTACACAAAATTAGAACTAACAGCTCACAAGTTAACCTGAACTTGAGGGGCCCATCTGCAAGAAAGGACTCCATGGCATTGTACCTCAAAAAACCCAACAGTCCAAAAGCTATAAATATATGGGTTCAAGGTAGCTTTGTTTCTAGGTGCTAAAAGAATTTTCTAAAAAGTTAATCAGAGATTTGTGTTCACCTCACAGTGCTTGGGAGACAAAAATGAGTGGATTCCAAGTCTGCATAAGAGGAGGACAACCATGGTGACTGTCTCAGCCTTTCAGCTGAGACCTAGAGAAGTTATGACTTTGAGGCAAGGAAAGCTGCAGGTGAATGTGAGACTAAGCCATGATTACCCTGTGTGCTATCTGCCTGGCACTGCAGGATTAAACCCTCCATGCATCAAAATCTCTTAAGGGTGCCAAAAATTGGGGTCAAAAGACCGACATCAGAACTGAAGGTAATAAACTAGATCCGTGAACTGAGCTAGATCTGAATCTCTCGAAGCAAGTTTCAAAGCAATAGTGCTGGGTATATTCAGGAAGATCAATGAAAGTAGAAAACTTCCCATCCCATCTCCACACAGTCCAGCTCCCTGCTTTCCTTTGTCATGGCTTATTCCACGGTTTCTCTCACTGGCAACTCGAAACCTTCAAGTTGTAAATGGTGGGCACCTTGTCCCAGTAAGAAAGGGACTAAGATATCTACACTGATCTTTTATATGGCCTTTACATTACCCAAACTTTGAGTTTCTCCTGTAATAAATATTTAAACTTCTACATCTGATTTATTTCATTTGCACTATGGTCTCAAATCACGAAGAGAATGTAGGGAAAGAGGAAAACAGTGGAGAGGGTATGACCAGGAGAAGCAGAAAGGACCGAGGTGTGGAATGTACCAATTCCTCAGGACGAATGTTTTTATTTTTGTATCATACACATGTTTACTTGTTAAAAAAAGGAAGGAAATAGAAAAATGTACTCAAGGCCTGGGAGTCTTTTTCTGTAAAGAAAGATTCAAATGGACTCTGGAAATGAAAAACACAGTCAGAGTAATCAATAATTCAATATGTTTGGCAGTGAGTCAGATACTGCAGAGGACAGAATAAGCCAACTGAAAGAAAAATGAGAGAAAATGTTCAAATTAAAGCCAGAGAAAAATGATGAGAAGTACTCAAAGGCACAATAAAAGAGTTTATAACAGTAGAACTGGAGCACCAAAGGGGACTTGAGAACGAGCGACTTGAGCAGATGTTGGACTGGAAGAGTCGCTGATTGAAGATTTTCCTAAACAGTTGAAAGATATCAAGACACAGATTCATGAAGCTCTAGCAATCTCAGTTAGAATAAATACAGAAAAAATCACACCTGAGAATATCATTGTAAAAATAGCAAAACTAAAGTCAAAGGAATCTTCAAGCCAATCAGAGGAAAAAAAAATAGACACATTGTCTTTACAGAGTCTATGGTGACTGAGTGCTGACTTCCATGGAAATGTAAAAGCCGGAAGATGATACTGGAATATTTAGAGTGCTTGTGAGAGGAGACACTGTGACAAAATCTATACCTGAAAGATATACTTTTCTTAGAAATGGAAGCAAAATGACATTTGCAGTCTTGCAAAACCAAAGATTTTGTTGCCAGCAGGTCTGAATTAAAAGAAAGACTAAAGACAATTCTTTTAATTTTATTTTTCAAAATTATTTATTTATTTGCTACAGGGTCTCAGTATGCAGCTGAGACTCATAGTGATCCTCCTGTCTCAGCCTCGACAGCCCCAGGATTATAGGCATGCAGTACCAGGAATTGAACCAGGGTTGTTGAGCTTGTCAGGCAGATGTTTAGACTGCCCAGCTCTCTCCCCACTCCAAAGAGAATTTTTTGGGCAGGTGGAAAATGATCCTAGATGGATTAGGGAGGTCAGTGAATAAATGCAATTAACATTGAATGGTTAGGACAATTAATAAAATATTATAGAGCTTCAAGTATCTGTAATTAAGAGCAGGCAACCATAATACCAAAAGTAAAGTTGAGCATCTGGTTTAGAGTATTGTGAAGCCTTTGGATTTTCTCAGAAGTATTGACTATAGTAGACTGATATTCTATAAAATGTCTGCATTTTTATATTTAGTGTCCCTCTTTTGTAAGCAGCATAATGTT
>PVKN010012726.1:0-20502 GCA_004027915.1 Capromys pilorides
ACAAAAAGATTGTCTTACAAAGAAAAAAAAGACACATTAACATAAAATTTCCTTTTGAATGAACTAAGAGAAACTACTGGTATAAATGAACAAATTAACATATATATTAAAATGTTTTGAAATAACTGAGTAGATAATTTTGGGGACCATCTAAATCTCTCCCCATTTCCTGTTTATATAGCTTTCATTTGGCTTCTTACTTGAATGTACATAGTTTGGAGTTTCTCACAGAAGAGAAACTTTGCAATATTTAAGTTTGTGTGTCTTTTTTCACTTAGTATTACCTATTAATTCTGTTCATTTTTTGTTTTCTATATTTTAGAGTTCTATTGTTGAATGCATTTATACTTAATTATTATCTTCTTCTTCCTCTTTCTCTTCCTTCTCCTCCTCCTCTTCCTCTTCCTCTTCCTCTTCTTCCTATGTAGGTCGCACTCATAGTGATCTTTCTGTTTTCAACCTCCTAAACTCTGAGATTACAGGCACATGCTGCCACGCCCAGTCTCAATCACTGGCTCAGCACACCCTGGGGGTGGGGTTGGCAGTGATCAAACTCAGGTCACTGCGTTCTGCCTAAGCAGGAGCTTTAGTCCGCTGAGCCATCTGGCCAACACTTGGACACAGGATTTTCTTTTTAGTCTTTTCTTTCAGATCACTGTTCCTTTGCTGCATTCTGATCTCTCACTTTCAGATGAAAAATCACCTTAATCACACTGAAAATACCTCATACGCAGCAAGCCATTTCTTCTGTGCTGCTGGTGAGATTTTCTCTATCTTTGACTTTGGCAGTTTGATTATTATGTCAAGAGTATATTCTTCAGATATCGTTGACCTTCCTGAATGAAGTATAGCTTAGTGGTTTTCACCAAAATTAAAGAAACCACAATGATTATATCTTCAAATATTATTTTGCCCTTATTTCTCTCTCTTCTTCTGGACTTTTTATTATGGATATCATGGTTTGCCTGGGGTTCTATAGGTCTTAAGAGCTCATTTTATTGTATTCTTTTTCCTATGTTTCGGACAAAGTCATCTCTGCTGATTTACCCTCAAGTTCTCTGACTCTGTCTTCTCCCACTTCAAATTATTCTTGAGCACTTCCTAAAATTTTCCTTTCAACTTTATACTTTTCAAATTTTGATTTGTATTTTATGACATCTCTTTGTTGATGTGCTCCATTGGATAAGACACTATTCTTGTTCTTTTGTCTACATCATTGACCTTTCCTTTGGTGTTTTGACTATATTTAAAGCAACTGCCTTAAGTGTTGTTTTTTTTTTTTTTTAATTTATTTGGTCCAGGGTCTCACTATGCAGACTCATAATGATCCTCCTGTTTTCAGCCTCCCCAGTGCTGGGATTACAGGACTGCACCACCATGCCAGGACCCTATCACTGGTTCAATGCACCCAGAGGTGGGGCCAGCATGGCACATGGTACCAGGGATCGAACCCTGGTTCCAGCACTTGCCTAAGCAGGCACTCAGTCTGCTGAGCTATCTCGCCAGCACTTGGCCTAAGTTTTTGTCAAGACAGTGCTATATCTAGATACCTTCAAGAGCAGTTTCTACTGCTGACATACTTTTCTGTGTGTAGCTTTGTGTATCTTATTATTTGCATATTTTAAACTCTTTTTTCTTGGCATATGTTGTAATTTTCAAATGAGAAGAAGATACTTTCAATGCCATATGAAAACTGAAAATCAGTCAGTCCACCAGCCAAGGGGTTATGTTGGTGATGAAGTTGATTGTACTGTTGCTATTGTTGCTGTTTGCTTGGTTATGTTCCTGAAATAATTCCACGAGGCTGTGGTCTTTAACACATGTGACTACTGAGGCCTCTGTCCTGTGGGCTTAGCAGACAACTAATGGTTGCACAGTTAGGCACCTCTGGCTCTTACTTATCCCTGCCTGGCTCCATGAGGGGACCTGTGTGCCTCCTGGAGGACACCACAGAAGCTCGGGCAGGTAGCGTACAACAACGCTTAACCTGCATTTTCAGGGTCTGAGTGTTGGCCAGGCACAAGAGCTTATTGAAACCTTTGCTAAGTTCCTAAATATCCCTGTACAATGAGGTGTCTTCACTTTTCTTTTCTTTTTTTAGGTTCATACCCGTGCTTCTAGTGGAGCAGTTTATAACAGCTAAAGCTTTGAAACAGCCCAAATGACCTTTTTTTTTCTCACGTACACTGAGGAGCTGTTCTAATGCTCTTATGGGCATCTTCCTTTAAAGACTCTGAGTCCCTTTTCTGGTTGCCCCATTGTCATTGCTTTCTCAGGCAGCTGTAACATCAATGCCTTAGGCAGCAGGCTCTGGTCAGGTACTAGGAAGGGATGTCAGGAGAAGATCCCTTTGCTAAAACAACGGTGGTCCTCTGGGAACAGGGCTTGGCTAGAACTCCAAGCCCTGGCTCTGGGCATTGGTTGCCAGGCTGCCAGTTCACAGTTTTGAATTTAGAGTTGCTAGTCTGTGAGCTATCCCAGCATTGGGGAGTGAGGTGTGAAAAGTTGAAGGTGCCTCAGAGTTTTCCGGAAATGCTGACAGTTTTTGTGTTCTCACTGCTTTTACGAAGCAGTAGGTTCTCGGTATCAGTCAGGAAAAAAAATTCTCATTTTAAGCCACTAAGTTTTGTAATGGTTTGAACAAAGCCCAAAATAGTGAAAGTAACTTTCTCTTCACTTTCTACTTAGTGTTTTGCACATGCCATCACCTTCCCCCTCTCCGGCAGAGACTGCAAGCTCTGAGAAGACAAAGGTTGTATTCCCTGCATCTTTGCTCACCCCTCCCCCATACCTAAACTCAGTGCTGAGGGCATTCTGTAACTATTTGTTGAATGGGTGAATGATCCAGCAAATAAAACAGAGAAAGACATACATAATTTTTAAATGATTCCTTACTGCTTCACAAATAAAACCTAAATATAATCGTTCTCAGTAATTCACAAGCTAACAAAATTTTAAAACATTGCACACCTCAGTTTCTCCTTTGTCAAAAGCAAGAAAGAAAATAATACATATTAATATGGGATAATTATACTCTTAAACATGCAGCCAAGTTATTACTTAGTTATTAGTAAATTTAGTTATCTTTAAAGAAAAATTATTTTTTTTTGCTCTAAATTCCTCGTGGATGTAAGTCCTTGTAGTTACCATGTTTTGCTTTCAAAAATTTGCATTCGATTTCCATAATCAAAATGATTTTACTTCCAAAGACTAAGTTTTGGAAAAAAAACACCCTCTGAATTTTAAAAAAGAAAATGTTAAAAAATGTGTCCACTCTTCCCAGCCAGGCTTCCATTTATACCACACAGGCCCCAATACTTAATGTCACTCATAACCATTCTCTGGCTTGTGCCAAAGTTTCTATTATAAAAGAGACCATATTGGATTACTGGTTTGTCACCAGAGAGGTATAACGAGAGCTTGCTATGCCCAAGGTACCTATGCTCAAATGTTTTTGAATGGAGTGTAATTTCCTACGAGAAACCTTATCCACTGCTCATTCAGATATATTCCCATTAAGAAAAATAACCGTTGCTGCTCACTGAATTCATGCATGGGAATATCAGACTAGACATTCTGGACTGAACATTTACTGCTTTGTCGACATGTCCTACACACAGCATAGAGTACAATATCGTAAATGGAAAATTCATCCACATGCATTAATATCAACCTATATGTGAAGAGCCCAGGCAGGCTCAGTGAAGCTTAAGTGGAATTAACCATTTGCTCTCCTTTGTCTATGTCCTACACAATAATGAAAGTCACTAAATAGTCAAGGTGAGGGCAAATGTATACTCAACTGACAATGTTCAGCAGGATATCAATGTTTTTCTAGGCAACAGCCAGACAGCACTGAACCAAAGCTGTTTCGCATCATGCAAAAACGTCAAGGGAATCTCACCATCAGGGCCACCCAGGTCACCCTGGCTGCTGACAGCTGTGACTAAGCTAGATGAAAGCTGGAGCATCGCTGAAGCCCATAATCGATGCATCTTAGATGCCTTGGAACATGTCACTTACTGCAATGCTGCGAAAGTCTAACCTGTCGCATGCATCTGCTCTCTGATGCTCACTGTGTCAGTCATAAAGTAAAAGGACATGGCATCAAACTGTAGGGACAACAGCAGAGGATCCTTGAAATGAGTGGGTGCAGAAGAAAGCTATCCAGATCTGAGTGTCAGAACAGCAAGGCTTGGACCACAACAGAGAATCTCATAAAAACCCTAAGTTTCCAAGCTTCCCTTTTGGTGTTGCAATTAAGAGAGATCTTAATGTTTATATTTCCTGTGCTTTCTCTGTCTTTACAAGATATGTGAACTTAGTTTTAGTGATCAGCTTTTAAAATTTTCCATGTTGGTTGGGACAACCATTCTGAGCCTTCTACGCATCATTCTAACCTCTGTCGTGACCTTTGAGAGCATCCTCAGTCCTTCTCAAGGACAGAGACGAGGGAGGCCTCTGCTCCACTATCTTCCTCTCGCTCATCCCTGAAAAAGGCCATGTGCCTCCATGTGGCATGATGAGCCAAGTTCTTTTAAAATCGACAAGGGGACTACCAAATACTGATTTTTTCTTTTTAAAAATTATTTTATCTATTTGATACCCAGTCTCACTATGTAGCTTGGACTTGTAGCGATCCTCCTGACTCAGCCTCCCCAGTGCTGGGATTATAGGCATGCACCACCATGTCTTATTTCGGCAACCAGTTTGTTGCACCCAGGGTTTGGAGCTGGAATGACATATGGTACCAGGGATCATCGAACTTGGCTCCTTACACTTTCTAGGCAGGCACTTAGACTGTGAAGCTATCTACCAAGCCCTGATTCCTTTCTGTTTTAAGTCACAAAAGTGTATAATTCCTGCTTTACATTGAGTTAACACTAAAGCATTAAAAAAGGGGAAAACCTTAGCTGAAAATGTATCTATGCTAATATTTTCTTCATACTTTTAAAATGAAAAAGGCCAATCACCAAATACTCATACCTATATATGTAAAAGAGTGGGGCTGAGGTAGAAAACTTGTTCAGCAAGTAGGAGGCACTGGGTTTGGTCTTCAGCACCAAAAAACAAACAAAACACACAAGGCAACTGGCATACATATATGTGGAACTGCATAAAAACTAACATTTCATTAATTATTAGTGTACTCATTGTAAAGGACTTTCAAAATGGAATGTAGAATTTGTATATATCTTAGTAACTACGTTCTTCCCCTTGTGACGTGATTATTAAAATGTCTGTTTGTCATCAAAATTTATTTAAACCTATTAGGACATTCAAATTCAATGACAAAAATCAAAAAAAGTTTCTCTATTACAGGAAAGAACCTGGCCTGAGATGGAGTCGGTATTGAATGATTTTATATATGTATGGTTCTTATGAACTAGGATTGTACATCTACCATCCTAATTATGAAATACTTTCAGGAAAATCCAAAACACCTACTAATCTTCTATTAACACAATTCTTCCCTGCTTGGTTTTTTTTTTCATTTATGTATTTAGTACAGGTTTCACCATGAAGCTCGGACTTGTAGTGATCTTCCTGTTTTCAGCCTCCCCAGTTCTTGGATTACAGGCATGTGCCATCACAGCCAGACTCATTGGTTTGTTGGCTCGAGGTGCCCTGGGAACAGGGCCAGCGCAGCATGAGGGATTGGGGATCTAACCCTAGTCCCTGCACTTGCCAAAACAGGTGCTTAGCCTGCTGAGCTATCTCACCAGCCCTCCTCTCTGCTTGTGTTTATAAAACACAGGCTCTGTTAAGATTAAAACAGTCCCCTCAAACCAATTAGAACAATTCCCTTAAATCAATGAAAATTATTCCCTCAAATCAGCCACATGTTACTAATAAATTGTCTGATAATCAGTTCTCACCTTGGACAGCAAGCAGCAGGGATCTGTATGGATGATTACAGAGACACAAATTTGTACTGAGGAAGTTCAATGGAAGTGTGATTCAGAGCAAGAAAATCCAAGTTAGTCAAACTAGGATGTTCTGGTTTGTGTCTAGGTGTCCCCCCAAAGCCTCATGCAGTCATGGGGCAGCTTCTGGAATTGGTGATTGATTATTGTGAAAATGGGTGCTGCACCTCCCCTGGGGCAGGTGATTTTCATCTCCATGTAAGACAGGAAGAGAAGTTAGCTGCTTGAGCTGCTGCTAGCTCTCCCTGTGCTCTTGCTCTTAGCTGCCACCATGAACTGCTGCCCTCTGCCGTGTGCCCCTCTGCCTTGGAGCCAGCTGAATATGGACTGAAACCTCCAGTAACTGTGAGCTAAATAAACCTTTCCTTCCCTCATTTTGAACGTCAGGTATTTGTCCCAGCAATGAGAGCAGAGTAACTAAGACACAGAGGATGATGCTACTGCTGTGAGACCTGCATGGCAGCAGCATCACCTTCAGGTACTGGAGTTGGCAGGGAGACCTCCAGAAAGGAGCAGGGGTACAGAGAGAAACGCAGCCAAGACAGGCTTGGCTGGTTCCCTCTCCTGAGCTCAGAACAGCACACCGAAGTGCGGAAGGTCTCCTCACTTGGAGGCTAAGGGCTGCTCTGCTTGATCACCAGCATTGAACGTCTTGCTTTCATGTTCAAACACCTCCCCTCTGCCAGGATGCCACCCCTCGGCAGACACGGCCTTCAGCCCTGGGCTCCAGCCAGGTCCCATATCATTCTCCATCCCTGCCCTTTCTTCACCACCCCCTCCTGAAGGCAAATTTTTGTTTGTTTGTTTGTCTTTTTGAGAGAGGGTCTTGCTATGCAGCTCAGGCTGGCCTTGAGCTCAGTTTTGTAGCTGAGGCTAGTCTCGAACTCACACTGATTCTCCTGCCTCAGCCTCCCAAGTACTGGGATTACAGTCATGCACCACCATGCCCAGCTCCAAAGGCAAATTTTATTTCCTCTGTCACCAAAATACTTCCTGATACTCTGTTTCTCTGTCTCCACTGTCACCAACCCAGGCCAAGCTGCTCCCATCTCTGTCCAGGACTTCTTCTCCTGTGTCCTGATTGTTCTCCTTCCTGCCTCTTACAGCCCAGATTTCACAGAGCACACCTGTGAAAGCAGAGTAAGGTGTGGGTCTTCTAAAATCAGACCCACTGCCTCTACTGTTTACAGCTTTTTAACTATGTTCCACGTTTCCTAGAGCACAAGTTCCTTCCCGATCATGTCTCAGGCCCGAAGTGACCCTGTGTCTGACAAGTCATCTCCTACTCAAGTCTCTGCACAGTACACAGATGCTAGTCACAAAGACCTGGATTTTGATGGTTGAACTTGCCAGGCTCCTTGAGATCTTTGGCCTTTGTGCTTCCTGTTCCTTCCCCTTGCACGGCTTTTCCCAGAGGTCTCTAGTTAGGTGGATTCTTCCCAGCATTCACGTCCTTGGCTCAAATGTCCTCTGCTCTGAAATCACTGACCTCAGTCAATATCTGACACATCACTGTGCTCTAGCTTCCACACAGGCCTGTAACTCTCTTGAGTTTCAAAGAATTTATTGGTTTCCACTTTTATTGCCTGTTCCTAACTACTGGAAAATGATTTTCGTGAAAACAGGGGCTCTGCCAGACTTGCTGCTGTAAATCAGGCATTACGACCTGCCATGTAGGAAGCATTTATAAAAATTCGTTCCATTTACAGAAAACCTATGACCAGCCCTAGCAGGTGCTAAACATTTGTACTCAGTGTAAAATCCGTGTTAGCTTACATAATGCCTTAAAGTTGAGGCCTTATCGGACTGCTGAATCCCACTCAAGAGGAAAAAAGAAGGAAAAATAACACTGTGTGTGACTCTAAAGCATGTTAGTCAAAAACTCTGAAACAAAGAAGTCCCCAAGCAAACATACCAGTTTCTTACTTTCAGAAACAAAGCTTAATATCCCTATAGGCTGCAACCAAATGTAACAGTTGCTCAACGATAACTTCACTCAGTGGGCTTAGCAGAAATCTTGCAGTCTTTGCAAAATGTTTCAGTCATAAGAAACCGCACCTCATAGTTTCCTGTAGTTCTACACTTCTAAGGCCAAAAGGCACCTCATAGTAATAGAGATCAACCATCTCCGTTCGCAATGAGAAATTTAAATACCCCATCATCACACTGCCAGACAGAGGTCAGGATGGGACTTGAACTCATGACCCTTCATTCCAAGGTCAACTTTTTCCAGGATATCAAGTTGCTTGCATCCTCTTGGTCAAGAATAAAATGTCCCATATCATTACTGACCTGACTTAAAAGTAATCATTTAGAATCCTAAAGCAGAAAAGAGTCTATTATTTTGAGTGTAGACATGATATAAATAAATAGGAAATATTAATTGTAGTAAACAAATGAATAAAATGCTTGGTATTACATTATGATCTCCACAACAACAACAAATCATATTTTGGGCTCTAAGGAAAGTACTCATTATGACATTTGCCCATCCTAGGTGGCCAGTCTTGCTGGGAAGTAGATGCCTACAGTTCCTTCCTTGAATGATATTTTAAGCTCAGATCAGGAAGTATCGAGAGGCACAGGGTAATATCATTAAACTAAGGATTACAATTTGTTGGGTTTTCGAAAAGATACAGATCCTAAAGAAAGTGAAAACCAGTGTGAAATATTTTCACTCCCTTAGGGATGATTTCTTTAAATAATTCAGGGTTTTGGCCAAGCATGTTGGTTAAAATGTGTGCAATTTTCAGGAAGCAGTGAAACTTACAATAAGTTTGTGATGGGAAGCAAGGTATGAAATATCCTGACGAGAAGTGCTACATTTCTTACAGAAGTCTGTACTCTACTGGGATTTTGGGACCTTAGGAGGAAAGCCAAATGAATGCAATTTAAATAAAAAGATGAGCAGTTTTTTCAATGTAAAAATAACAATGATAAAAATTCCCGACAGTTTTAAATGATTATGGAAGAAAGAAGACCTTTGCAGGGTCCTATGGTACTAATCTGCTGGCATGCACAGCATGTCAACACTGCTGCACCCATCCTCAGAGCTCTAAAATCAGTACCTGACACTGTGACATGCAAAGTTAACCCAACAAAGATGCAGTGTTTGGTCTCCCAGGGACTGAAGGTATCAACCAACCAACCAAAGGCCACTTCTGGCTGTACAATTAATGAGAACCTGACAGGAAATACATTAAGAGGCAAAACTGTGCTTTTTACCGCCTTTCCACATGGTGAGCAGTGGGAACATGGTAAATCCAGGGGAAATTAGGAAAGTGTTGAAAAACCCATTTTTAAAGGCTTATGCAAATATTTATTGGCATAGTTAATTTATGAAGAGTTGGAAGGAGGGAGTTGAATTTATTCTCCTTGACTAGGATCTGGTAGTTGGTTGTCAAGAAAAATAAAGACCAGATTAAGGCTCAAAAATCTCTTTGCTTAACCCTGCATTAACTTTTTTTTTTTTTAATATATTTAGTACAGGATCTACAAGGTTGCCCTACACAGATCAGACCCATAGTGAGTCTCGTGTTTTCAGCCTCCTGAGTGCTGAGATTACAAGTGTGTGCCACCATGCCCAGTCTCAATCACCATCTCAGTGCTCCCCTGGGGTGGGGCCGGTATGGCAAGCCCAGGGATCGAACCTCCAGGCCCTGCATCTGCCTAAGCAGGAGCTTTAATCCGCTGAGCTATCAGATCAGCCTTTATCCCTGTGTTAAGAAGTTAGTAATTTCACTGCACAGCCAGCCCCACTTGATGTTTCCTCAGCACTCCTAAAGGAATTACAGATTGTAATGTGCCAAGTACCATATCTACTTCACATTTGAAAAAGGATAAAATCAAACTATGCAATAAGAGAGCATTAGCAATTAATAGTCACGATTATTAGTTTTCTTTTTAGCTCCTCTTTTACATACATATATAAGAAGGATCATGAGCCCAGAAGTGAAATTTTAAGAGAACAAAGATTAACAAACTTCCACTGCTTCTATGCTAATAAACCAAAAAGGGAAAGGACATAATTATTCTAGACAAATCTCATGTTATAAATGATGTTCCTAAATCTAAGCACAATATATATTTGGATTACAAAACATTCCAAAACTTTAATTGTGGATTACAATGGTCCCAGGGATAATTCTTCAACCAATTCATTGCTCAAGCATTGAAGCCAAAGCCCTTTTTGGTAGAGCTAAAATGAGTTTCTGAGATGACATTTAACAAGACCGACCTTTGTTTATTTATTTATTGTTGCTTTTAAAATGAAATGGGTAAATGGCAGGACATCTATTTTTAAATATCCAGAACTGGCTTCCAAGTTAATTCCTCCATTCCGAATAAGTGTGAGGCCAGGTTGAGGCAGAACTTCCGTATTTACAAGTATCAATGGGGTCTCTGACTCGCTGAAAGTCTTCCAGGAAGAGAAATTTGATCCAAGTTACATTTCCTGAGAGTCCAGGGAGAGCAGCTCGGAGTTTATAGCCAGTCGCTTCTTTCCCAGCTGACATACACCATCAGCTGTCACAGCATGAGCAATTCGGCGCTCGGGGCCAGAGGGCTTGTGTGAAATGCCTTTCTCTGCACCGGGTGACTGAGTTCCACACCACAGACATGGAAATCTCGCCTTTCTGTGTCTGTGGAGGGGATTCAGATAGACAGCCTGCTAACTGGAAGACAAGACTTGGCTGGCAATTTAATTATCTTTCAGCTATTTTCATTAGCACTTGTGTATTGTGGAAGTACAACATGACCTCTTCTTGGGAAGAAGCCCTCTACTCACTTAAAAAAAACATGAGGGTGAATTAGGAAAGTTACTCCTTAAAAATAGGGATGCTCTGAAAATGTATTTTTCGCAGGTCTTCCCTGTTTGAAGAGGATGAAAATATCCTGGGCCTAACCCAATCCATCCCTCAAGAGGCCCTTCCCATTCTGCTATGTTCCTCTGAGCCCTGTAATCTCCATTCTTGCTTTGGGACCAGTTGCAAAACTGCAGTCTAAATGAAAGCTGGAGATTTCCCCCAGGGAAACACACTCAGCCATTTCTTCTAGAATGTTTGCTATTGCTTCCACACCTTCCCCCTTGTGGATGAACAAAGTTGAAATCCATCAGGTCACTAAGACAGCTGAGTGCTCCACATCCAGTCACCCTGACACCTGAGTTCACTAACCATGCAGGATTTCCCAGAATGCCTTGCAAGGCGCTGATCTCTACAACTGTCAGTCTGTTCCCTCATGGGACCATCCCGCATTGGTCCCTGGCTTAGCGAGCTGCTCATGCTCTAAGCTTCAACGTTTCATTTCCCCTAGTTCCGTCTGTTCTCTCAGAGTTGGCCCTACATATACCTGAAAGCTGCGACCACATTCCAGAAGAGCTAACTGTTGGCCTATGTCTTCAACAAGCAAAACAAAAGCTCTGTGGCGGTGTCTGTGTCTTTATTCTTTAGTTTTCCATGAATGTTCACTGGTGTTAGGGGACTGAAGAAAATGCTTTGTTAGTACTACTCTTCCCTGCCCCCCAGGCATGAAAGCTGAACTTAAAAAAAAAAAAGTGACGCTATGTCATAAAATATTTTTTCCATGTAGCCCTCTTAAGCAAAGATAATTTTATATTCTTATCATGAGTGAATCAAAGGAGAAGCAGGCACCATGAAGCTAACAGAGGTGCTCGCCTGGTATCCACATGGACTGGCTTTTCATCCTACAGAAAGAGCCAGCAGATGATACAACTATATTTAAAATCAACCACCTCAGGGGGCTCTGGGTCCAAGTCACACTGTCTCAAGGCCCCAGGAGAGTTAGAGAAATGGTCAGTGAACCCCTGCAACTACCCTCCACAGGCCACATGCACATGCATGGGCACACACACACACACACACACACACACACACACACCATCCAGTCATAAGTCACAGGACTCTAGAACTAGAGGATGAAGGATATGCAGGCCAGAACAGAGTATGTGAATCTGTGGACAACATTTACACAGCAAGGACCCCTGGCAAAGGCAGGGCATGGGCACCAGAAGAGGAAATTAGTACACAAAAAAATCACTTGCATTTGGACATGAGTACATAGACAAAGTCCTGGGGCTTGCAGAGAGAGCATGAACGGCCTTTAAGAAGAAGCACTAGGGAGGCTGAGGCCTGAGGATCATCGTGAGTTCGAGACCAGCCTGGGCTACAAAGTGAGCTCAAGGCCAGTATGAAGTACATAGCAAAGTTCTGTCTCAAAAAGTCCAAAAAAAGAGAAGAAAAGTAAAAGAAAAGGAATTGAGGTTCTAAGGTACAAATGCCAATGGTGGCATCTCGGAGGTGGGTGGGGCATCCATCTGAACCCTGAAATGAACGAAACCTAGGAACACTGAGGTGGTTGATGAAGACTGCCAGGGGAGGCTAGGGGGTGTGCTCAGCTTTCTAGGATAGCGAGGATCCCAGCGGGCAGGAAGTATATACAGAACACAGACAGACAGAAATGGGCTCATAGAGGTGGTCCAGTGTCATCGGCATTGGAACCACTGGCACTGACAGGGGTCACTAGCAATGTCCAAGGAGAAATTCCCTTGGGGTTCAAGAAGTCAGAGTTGAATAGCTTAAGGGGAAGATGAGGAAGGAAAGGTGGTCCATAGCATTATTCCTTTGAGAAGTCTGAGAGCGAGGAGGCTTTCAAGGGAAAAGGTTTAGAGAACATGGAAGGATTAAATGTGTATTTGTGGATTAAGAGGCCAAGATACTATGGAGAGGCACCACAGACACAAGAGCAAGTAGATCAAGGTCTCAGGGGAGGGAGGGAGGAGTGGATCAGGACCACAAGGAGAAGGTTAACCTCTGAAAGTAGCAGGGCTGCCTGAAGATGAGTGAAGGAGAGGGATTCTGAGGGCAGAGAGGAGAAAGCCGAGATGCTTCGGATGAGAGGAAGAACTAGGTCGGCTCAGGGTCCTCCACACACATGGCCGATTTAATTAAAAAGCTCACCAAACTCGTGATCACGCCCAAATTGCATAAGTCTAGGCAGGCGGAAAGAAATCCATCAATCATCTGAATATTTTTTTCCTTTGAAGATTTAATATTTCACTCAATCTGGAACAAATGTATTTTTGGAAATGTAACAGCTGACTAAAGTGAGATTATGGGCAAAGTGCAATTAACTAATGTGAGTTGTGTAAAATCATGTGCCACTTTTTTGTTTACCCTGTTTATTTTCTGATTGGCTTTGATGAAATTAAATGAAATGGAATCATAATAAGCTAGCAAGGTATTAGCTGGCAGAATTATTCTTCCTTGGGTGACATAAATTTTTAAATTCACCATAGGAATGATGATTATTTCTTTTCATGTGACAGTGTCAAGAAGTGTGGATCAGATCATTTAATGAAATTTATTAAACAGAGGACTCTATGAACTACACAAACAATCTCTCAAGAGTTGTTATAAAATTGGTCTAAGGCAGCACTGTAGCCAAAGAAGCCAGTCCTCATGCTACTTCATAACCTTGGTGTCATGGTTCTCCATTTGTAGGTTTGCAACTATTATAAAAGTGAAACACTTAGGGACCCACCTGATAACTCAGCAGACTAAAGCATCTGCTTAAGCAGAGCACAGTGGCCAGGGTTCCATCCCTAGTGTACTGTGCCAGCCCGGCTTGCTGGGCATCCTGAGATTGTAATTGAGACTGGGCAGGTTGGCACACACCTGTAATCTCAACACTTGGTAGGCTAAAAACAAGAGAATCACTGCAAATCCAATCTACATAGCGAGACCTTGTAGACCTTGTCCTAAATATAGAAAAAAAAAGTGAAACACTTGATAATAACTAGTTAATCCTCACAGCACCGTTATGGGCCAAAGAAGATAACCATGACTGAAGTCCAGGCTTCCCTGCCTGCTCTCTGTCCTGTACTCTGGACTTCTGCAAAACACACTTCACGGATCTACTCACACAGTAGCCTTCCAAGATAGAAGTCAGAGAATAAAAAGTGAACGAAGATAACAGAATCTCAACCCGCACTCCAGTGATTCAGGGAGATTAACCAATGCTAATTAACTAGGCCCAGCAATTACTGAGATAGGATGCCCTGGTCTCATTACTTTATGGTGATGTTTGTATTATTATGACTGCTGAGTGGTTTTTCATTACTCTCCAGGTAGAAGTCATACAGAAATTTTAAGAAGAGACAACTCACACATGATTAGCCATAATAAATAGGAAGTGATTCTGGATTGGAGGGCCAGAAAGCTTCAGTTCTCTGTAGATCTAACTGTTCCATTTACTACTTTTGGACTTTCACATGAACTACTGTATTTCAATGAACTTCAATATTTGTACCTATTAAGATGACACCTGCATCAGAGATTACTATATTAAAAAATATGAGAAAGCAAAGCACTCCATAAAAATCACAAAACACTTCAAAATTGTAAAAAATCACTACCTACTGAAAACTGGGTAGTTTTATATGTGTTGTTCTGTAGTCCTCCAGAGTGAAAAATCTAGTAAAGGAATTAGAACTACTACACTCTGCTTTTGATCTGCTAGTGAAAAGAAATTCTTGGTTGTTGAAACTATTAAAGCAGTTACATAATCTAGCAACCAAACTAAAACATTCCTTGAACTATTTCAATTTAAAGCTTTAATAAGTCAGTGAGAATATACTAAGAAATACTTACTCCTGTGTTAGCAAATAGTCTCTAGCTCACAAAAGTTGCACATTGAAAAGTTATGTTTAAAGCAGGAGAGTTTTAATGTGTGCCATAGGGTCTAGAGAAAAATACTGTATTTCTCTTTAAAAAACTTTATTTATTTATTTATTTGATACAGGGTCTCACTATGCAGTTCAGCCTCACAGTGATCCTCCTGTCTCAGCCTCCTCAGCACTCGGGATCACAGGTAAGGGCCACCATGCCCTCACACCATGGGTACCAAGGATCAAACATGGGTCCTTGTGCTTGCTAGGCAGGTGCTTAGACCACTAAGCTATCTTCCCAGCCCTAAAATATTTCTGATCATCTGATATTTTTTGAAAAGCCAGTTACTACTTTGCAATGACTACAGACTCTTCCAAGAACTTAAACCATCTGGATGTGGAAAAATTCTGTATCTGTTCTCTGGACTTTTACTGGAGTCTTAAGTAATACCTGAGGGTATCAGAGACGATCACATTGCCTACCACTCATGCTATGCGTAAACACACTATCAGTGCTTTTTGAGGGTAGCAGGTGTCTCACAATATTCATTACCTTTCTCCATCACTTAACATCCGGGTCCCCAGGCTTTAATTCAGGGCTTGTGCTCCTTGCCTGCCCATCCACCTCTGATTTTTCTGTGTTCCATTCAGCCTTCAAACCCAGCTCTCATGCTGCAGTCTGAATCTCCTCTTCTCTTCCCATCTATAAGGGATCCTGTCCTCCACTGAACACATGAAGCATTAACTGGATGCTGAGAACTACAATGATGTTCAGGTCCTGTCCCTAACCGAGGAAAGTCACACAGAAGTGAGAGCCACACCTGCCACTCCTCTCTGCAAATCGTGGACCTCAGGGAGCATACGCTCTATGCTAGGCTCTGCCCCACAGTTCAGCTAAAGGAATGGAAAACTGCTCAATTTTCCTTAGAAATGAAAATCCGATCTCTTCTCTTTCAAAAGTGTGCACCGGGGCCAGTGAGATAGCTCAGTGATCTAAAGCCCCCACTTGGGCAAGCTGAGGTGGAGCGTAGGGACCAGGGTTCAATCCCTGAGCACCCAGTGAGTACCACACCAGCCACGCCCAAAGGGTGGGGTGAGCCAGCCACAAAATAAAAATTTCTAAAAAAACAAAAAGTGTGCTCACATGTGAGGCCAGAAAGTGGGTTAGTTCGTGAGTTATAGTTCTTCACATGTGTACATTTTTATGTGAGTTTTTCTGATAACTTAGTTGCTAAAAGTGCTCTGTGAAGGCAATAATGAAGCCATACATACATCTTATGTTAATAACTAAAATAGTAAATATAAGTTCATATTACATAAACCCAAGTATAGTTTCACAATTACAATCATATGAAACACAGATATATTTTAACAAAAGTTTAATCCACCAGCACTAACAAATAGAAACTAAGTATAAAAAGTTTACGTGCTTTTAATATTATTTTTCTCAGAATATTTAAGCCCAAGAAAAATCTTTACTTAATGTTATATGAATACTACAGCAACACATATAATCCATTACTGATACATCCCACTTTTCCTAAAATAATACTGAGTAATGCAAAACTTCAAAAAAGGAAAATCACAACTTTTAAATTTGATGGCGACAGTAAACAAACCAGTGAACAGAATTCCAGGAGGGTAATGATTTGACATGATTTTACATTTTAGTGGCCATTTTTATAGTGAGGGATTTGTTATTGGTACCCCTTACCATTGCTGGATTTTGTATAAAAAAGTAAGATAAACTCTTGCGAGAAGTAAGTATTTCTATGAAAATTGTTTTATTTTGTTTGTTTTTGTCACAGGATAACACTACGTCTTTCAGACTGGCCTTGAGCCACTACGTAGCTCAGGCTGCCCTCAAACTCTTGAGGACCCTCCTGCCTCAGCCTCCTGAGCACTAGGACTACAGGTATATGCTGCCAGACCCAGATGCCACACATTCTTAAAAATCTGTATAAAAACAAACTTAAAAGTCTGTTGTATCTCCTACATGCAATTTTCCTAAGTTGTTTGACTTGAAGAATTCAGTCACTGTGAACCTAGCAGGCTTTTCTTTGTATTTTAAGAATGTATGACTCAGTGACTAACCTCATACGTTCTCTGTGTGCCAAACTATAATGTAGGAAATACAGTAATGACATAAAGAATTATGTGTCACACACAGTCAAACCTCATAAAAACAGCTGCGTAGCTTCTCAACTAAGTCCCTTGTCTTATGCAGGAAACGTGCTCTCTACACAGTGAGAGCCTGCTCAAACGAAAACCCAAGGGGTGCATAAACAGTCCTTCTCCATAGCTTAATGGAATTGGAAGTAATCCTCCCATAGCATTCAGCAGATTGCAAGCTTCAGCGTCAGAGTTCCACACATAGTTTGGAGCTTTAGAATCTAACTGGGTTTGAGAATATTTGGAGAGGACTCAGAGACAAGCAATAAAAACGAAACAGGCTGGAAAATAAGCTCTTCTAAGGGAAGGAATGAAACTCTAGGAAACTTGTCTATAGATTATACATAAGGAAATTTCACCTTCATAGGAGAAGGGGTCGGGTTTGTGTCATGTAGACCAAACTTGACTAATGGACAGCAAGATAGTCTTAGTTTTTTTCTTAAAAGAAGGTAAGAGAATATCATAGCTGTTCCTTGTACTAGGAATCTCTAGTGGGTTCCAGGGAGGCAAGAGTCAAATTGACATTCTTGGAAGCTCAGTGCACAGTGAAATGCTGGACTTGTAGAGATCTTTGAGGAAGGCCCCATGAATAAAACAGTTAAGTTCTGGACTACATGTGCTTACTTTTCAATGTTACATGTTCAGCCACACAGAAACATTTAAAAATGTGTATACAACACATTACAGCTTCTATTTGTAATGCTGTGAGTTATAAGTTTAAAATCAAAACGCAACATTGAAAACTCATGATGCATACCACTGTTCAGTACTCTGAGGAATCTGTGTAACAGATGGATGAGGCCGTGAGCTTACACAATTAACACTATCTAACCACTATCCTTGAAAATGATTCACATTTTTAAGACTCAACCTTACATAATAACAAGTACAGATAAAAATATTTCCTATAGGTTCCTATAGGTTTCCTATAGGTCGTATCAATAAAAATCGAGAGGTTGTATGCAGGCCCATGTAGAAAGACATACCTCTGGGATGAACCATTCCAAATAGCAAATGCAAGGTGCAAATCATGCTATACTATAGGTTAACACTGTTACGCATATTTAGGGTTATTTTCAAGAGAGCTGCTAAAGTTCAGAGAACCTGCAGGACTACCAAAAATCTTTAATGCATGTCAAGTATTTCTATATATTGGAATTTCCTACTTTTGAGGATTGTTGTTTTTGCAAACGAGGATAATTCCCCCCTTTTTTTGTTCAAGGTCTCACTACGCAGTTTGGACTCATAGTGATCCTACTGTTTTCAGCTTCCCTAGTGCTGGGATTATAGGTGTGCACCACCATCGCCAGCTCAGCGCACCCGGGGGTGGAGCCGGTGCAGCATGCAGTGCCAGGGGTCAAACCCTGACCCCTGCGCTTACCTAAGCAATGCTTAATCCCCTGAGCTATCTTGCTGGCCCTTATTTTTGTTTTCTTTAAGATGTGTTCATGTGTGGTTGTATGCAAACACTTTTCTTAATGTTTTGAAGTATGCACCAACATTTCTTTCCTGGCAAGCAAGTGGTAATTATTTTTTCTAACTTTGTAGTTCTTTTGCTTACTTTTTAAAATATATGTTAACTGATCCATGAAGACATAAAAGTTGTGCCTATCAGAGAAAGAACTTCAACAAACCTGTAAGTACATGAAGAAATGCTCCACATCGCTAGCCATTCATGAAATGCAAATCAAAATAACACTTAGATACCATCTCACCCCAGAAAGAATGGCTACTATAAAGAAATCAACCAGCAACAAGTGTTGGAGAGGCTGTGGGGAAAAAGGAACCCTTCTCCACTGCTGGTGAGAATGCAGACTGGTGCAACCATTATGGAAAGCAATGTGGAGACTCCTTAAAAAACTAGAACTAGAAATCCCATTCAATCCAGCTATTCCCCTACTGGGAATTTTTCCAGAAGAACTGAAAACATCATACCATAGTGATATTTGTGCACCTATGTTCATAGCAGCACAATTTGTGATAACCAAGTCTTGGAAACAACCAAAATGCCCATCATCTGAAGAATGGTTGAAAAAGATGTGGTATTTTCACAAAATGGAATATTACTCAGCTATATGGAATGATAGACTAGAAGGCTTCATATATAAATGGATGTATCTTGAATATATACTCATTAGTGAAATAAACCAGACCAACATATGCCAATATCATATAGTCTCCCTAATATAAAGACTCAAAAGAAAAAAATAAATAAATAAATAAAATTTGGGTGGTACCAGGAATCAATCTCAGGACCTTGTATTTTCTGCATCCCCAATCCCTAAAATTTTTTATTATTATTATTATTTTTAGAAGAGTGACTTAAATACAAAATGTATTTGGAAGAGTTAAAAAAAAAACTAAGGTTTATTGTAAGTGTTAATGTTTAATTATTTGACTAATCTTACATATCTATATCTATTAATCTAAACATATTTGATGATAAAATATGTAATACAACCATTGTTAAATTTTTCTTGTTTTGAAAATCCTGTACTGTATGTACTCTTGCTTGTTACTGTTTTCCTATCTTTGTTTTTGCTATTTTTACTCTTTAAAAGAAAAAAAAAGTTGTGCCTATTCACGGACAGCAGCTAATGTGTTGGTCATGTACACATAATGTAGTTTAAATCACGGGAGACGTATCTCCCTCTTTGAATATTTACTATTTCTTTATGCTGAAAATGATCTCCTCTAGGTTTCTAAAATGTACTATTGGGGGCCAGGGAGATAACTTAGTGGAATAAGTGCTTGCAAGGTTCTGAGTTTGACCCTGGTACCACCAAAACAAAACAAACAAACAAACATAAAATGTGCTACTGTCATTGAGAGTCACACTATTGAATAACAGCGCCCCCAGAGCTTTTTGCTCCTATCTAACTGTAGAGTTGACATGAGTTCAAAGCACCCAAAGACCCAGGGTCACCCCCTAACTGTCTCCCCTTAAAGTGTACACCAGGCTCCTGAGGGATCCCCGCTATAGTAGCCTCAGGGAGCCACCGCAAGCCATGGGAAAAGCTCTGAGCATGCCCAGGGAGGTCTCTTTCCTCTCCAGTCTGCCCAGAATATGCTGCCACCCTAAAAGCAAGCTCAGGCCCAGAAAACCTCCCCCTTATCCATATAAAATGGCTCTGTCTTTTCCCATGCTGGTTCTGCAGGGCAGCTCTGTATAAATAGCTACAGCCGCACTCAGGCTCAATGAAAGCCCAAAATGGAATCATGGGAGAGAAGCGTCCTAGCATACTTGGCTGCAGGAGGAAGCGTAATTGGCCTCCACGCCAAGCTACCCGACACTCTGGTCAGCTTACTCAGATCCCTCCCGTTTCCTGTAGCACAGGGACCAGCTCCTGCTCTTCAGAGCCAGGGGATTCGCTTACACAGACGCCCAGAGACTGGGTAGTGGCCCAGAGCCAAAGGTTGTGAAATCAATTTCAAGTCAAGTTGAGGATTTCTAATTGTGGTGCTCAACAGCGGCAGCAAGTTTTCTACGGCAGCCGCTGAGAGTTAGCTAAGCCTTCTTCCGGGCAAGGGCAGAAAATTTGAAAATGTTTTTCTCTAATGATTTTGCCAAGTGGCCAGAATTATGGGGACTGAAATCTCAGGAAGAAAGCGGAAAGGAAAAGAAATGCACCTTTACTTTTGGAATAGAATATATTTCTTTTTCTAATCATTAGTTAAAGATATCTAATATATATATATATATATATATATATACAT
>PVKN010012727.1:0-20497 GCA_004027915.1 Capromys pilorides
AAAAAAAAAAAAAAAAAAAAAAAAAAAAAAAAAAAAAAAAAAAAAAGAAAAAAAAGAAAGACAAGATGATTTCTAAAACCTGCCTCAAGCCCATTATCACCAATGTCCCCAAGAAAGTATGAAAGAATCCTGGATTTTCCCTGGAGAGCGGCCAACTCCTTGGACTTGTGGACCACTGCCACCTTGAGAATGGCTTGACGGTTCCCTGGGACCACAGGGGCATCCTGTTCTGAACCCAGACCACCAGTTGGGCATGAACTCGGATCCCCTCCTTATGGCAGCCAGTTGTCTTGGTGGAAATCTGGCCCCATTTCCAAGGAACCCATCTTTTCCATCTTCATCAGGTCCATTGGCTTCAAATCTAGCACCTTTCCCTGCTGGTTCTCATGACCCAGGCACAGCTTCTTTTCCAAGAGGGATAAATCCTACTGGCACAGGCACAGCTTTCCCAAGGCCAGGTGGCCTGCTGGGTTAAGGACCAGGACCAGGACCAGCTCTAAACCCTACAGCAGGGGCTCTTCCGGGCCCAGGTTCTATGTCTAACCCCAGGTTAGGAGGTCTCCCTGGCCCAGGCCCTTTGTCCAGTCCAAAGACAGGTAGTCTCCTGGGAGCAAGTCCTGACCCCAGAAATGACACCCCCATACGACCTAGATCTGGACTTAACCTGAGATCAGGTGTCTTGTTGTCTTCTGGGAATAGTCCTCCCAATCCTAGGCCTAGTGGTCTGGGCCCTGGACCAAACTCCAATCTGAGATCAGGCTTTTTAGATACAAACCCTGCACCTAGGTCATATATGTTTCCAGGCCCTGGCCTTGGGTCCAACCCACAAGCTGGTATGGGTCCACGTCTTGGGCCCAACTCAAGAGCAGGAGGCCTGGGTCCAGGCCCAAATCTGGACAACAGAGCAGGTTGCCTCTTGGGTTATAGGATCTGGCCTTAATTTAAGAATGGCTGGACCTCACAGCCTAGATCTTGCCCCAATTTTAAGAGTGGCAGGTCTTTTAGGAGCAAATTCTGCTCCTTTTTCACAGGCTTCTGGAAACGTGGACACACACCCATCATCCACAGCAAGAGTACCTGGCCCCATGGGGCCAAACACTGGCCCTAGTTCTTGAGGAATTGGTCTTGCAGGGCCAAATCCATCTTCCATGTCAAGGGCTCTTGGTCCTACAGACCCTAACTCAGCTCATTTCTCAAGGCCAGGTAGCCCTATGGGTGTAAATGCTAGTCCCTTTCCCCGGGGGACAAGTTCAGCAGGACTGAACCCAGCTGCCTTCTCTCAGTCTTCAGGCACATTGATTTCAAACCCAGGTACCTTCCAGAGGTCTGTTGGCCTCCAGGGCTCAAGTCCAGCAATTTTCCCATGAGCCTCTGGACTGCTAGGCCCCAACCCAACTAATTTCCCAAGGGCCATGGCCTGCAAGGTCCAAGTCCAGCTGCCTTTCCAAGATGTACTGGTCCTTTAGGCCCAGGTCAAGTTGCATTCCCTAGGTCAGCTGGTGGACATCTGGGCTCTTCCCTAGCAGGCCCAATGGGAATTAATCCAGCTTCTTTTGCAAGACCAACTAGGACCTGGGTTTAAACCTGGCTTCTTTCCCAAGGATGAATGGCCCAGTAGGCAAGACTGTGGTCCTGTTTCCTAGAGTGGAGAGCCTTCCTGGCACAAACCCAGGACAATGGCTCCAATGGCTGCAATGCACCCAAATAGGATGTACTTTTAAACTCCACTTTCTCTAGAACCACTTGTTTTCTAGGCACTGTGGTTCTAAGTAGGACCATCTCTAGGTAAAAAGGTATTTAAGGAGCTACTGTCTGAAGAACAGAATTGAGGCTCAAGTTCAAAAGAGCTATCTTTTTCTGCTTTTTTCTTAACTGAAAGTGAAATGTTATTTGTGGGACACAAAATTGGGAATGATAACTGACCTCAAGGAAAAAGAACTCGGACCTTCAGAAGCCTGCTGTGCTTTTGTCCCACAGCTTTCTGCTCCTTGTTTCTTAATAGTTTCTTGAATTGTTCTTGTGAACTTTTCCTCAGGGATACATTAGCCTGGTCCCAGTTTGTGTGTAACTCCTAGCTTCCCACTGGAGAATCAAGCTCACTGCTCTAGAGATATTGCATTGGCGAATGGACCATGCTTCAATATTCTGACCTGAGCAGCTTGGACCTGATCACCTACTGCCAGACCTTTCCCTGAGAGATTGAACACAGAATGGGGAGGTGGCAATCACGTCACCAATCCACCAAATAAATTTCTGCTTGATTGACTAGGCTTGCAGCTCCTTTCTCCTGGACATTGAAGTGGCCACGTTTAAGGCTCCTCTGTTAGTCTGACTCCCTCTCCACTGGTATTCCCAATCAAAGAACCTCAAACTTCAAACTGATGTGGATGGGAATTAGGGTGGGGGTGGGGATGAGAAGGGGAGAAATCACTGTGCTTCATTCAGTCTGATGTGAAGGATGGTTGGTGTTTTTTCTTGCATTGTATCTTTTCTTACTGTTTCTTTAATGTCTTAGTTACTCTTCTCTCATTGCTGGGACAAATACCCAACACTCAAAATGAAGAAAGGAAAAGTTTACTTAGCTCACACGTACTGGAGGTTTCAGTCCATATTCGGCTGGCCCAAGGCTGAGTGGAACAGGGCAGAAAGCATCAGTTCATGGTGGCAAAACAACAACAATCGCGACAGAGATAACTGAACAACCAGGGGAGCAGAAAGCAACAGCGTGAGTCTGTCGCTCTGTCTCTCTTTATATCACATTCAGGCTCTCTGCCTCAGACTATCCACATTGGGCCACATCCATAATCCCAGAAGGACTCAGACCCATAGTCCCATCAGTACTAAAACACATAATCCCCATGGATCATGAGTCAAGTCTCAAACTCTAGAAGTTCCTGCTCCATGATTGCATGAGGCTTTGGGGGAACAACTAGACATAAACCATAACATTTAATAAATGGGATGAAGGGAGGGAAGAATATCATCATAGTACTACATCACTACCACCAGTTTTTTCCTCTTCCTCCTCCTCTTCTTCCACCAATGGAACTCAGGGCCTGTACAGGCTAAGAGGATGCTCTAGGTTAAACTATACTACTACTCCTCATTCTATTATAAAATAAGTCACTGCTGGTCATTATCAGCCAAGCTTATTAGTAGATGTGTGAACATTTGGCTAATGTCCCCAGCATAGTAATAGATTGCAAACTCAAGTGCCTGCAGGGCAGATAATGGAAATAAGTACATTGGGTAGACTGTAGGGTGGTAGGAGGTGAAATCCATAGTGAACTGTTTCGTGGAGGTACAGATTCATGACATATACCGTAATATATAACTTAATGGAAAACTACAGCAATTAGATGGACCAATCTTCCCAATTTTTGAGATATCACAGACTCTGGTTTGTAATATAAAATTTCCCAAATCTTCAAATCCTTTTTTTTTTTTTTTCTTTCTGTATTTAGGACAGTGTCTACAGGGTGTAGATTGGATTTGTAGTGATCCTCCTGTTTTCAGACTTCCAAATGCTGGGGTTACAAACACACGTCACCACACCCTTAAATCTTCAAATCTTATGAACGTCATAAAAAGGCACCATTGGACCAGCCAGATAGCTGGGGTTCAATCACTGGCCTGCAGTGCCTGCCCTGGCCCTGGGGTGTGTTGAGACAGTAACTGAGGGTATGTGGTACACTCCTGTAATCTCTGTGCTTGAGAGGCTAAAAACAGGAGGATCACTGTGAGTCGGATCTGTGTAGAGAGATCTTGTAGACCCTGTACTAAACACATTAAAAGAAATAAATAAAATTTTGAAAAAGCACATCACAGATCATTCATTGACAGCTACAACTCTAAATGTCATAAAAATTTCATCATTTTACCATAAAAAGGATATAATGTAGGCAAGGGAAGCACCCAAGCCTAGCTTAGTGTGCAGTGTGCACCGAGGCCTTTTCTATGAGAGCTCTCTTTTCACTGGCACCTGAAATGGTACCCAGAACGATATTAGTTCCCATTAAAGTGTTGATCCTCACATTTCTTATAGTCTCACACCTAACACAGCAGTGTGAAATACTTCTTAAGTAGTGCTTGCTGCCTGAGTTTATATAAATAAAAATAAATGGAAGTCTTTACAAATGTTCAGTTAAACTAAGCAGAATCTGCTTGGCACAGAAGGCTTTGGTCCTAGAATTACCAGGAACTATTTTTATCATTTTCCCCTAGTAAAAGCTCTGTTTTGAGAGACTTATCCTCCAAAGTGGATGCATTCTGCAGTATTTATTTACAGAATAAAAATAATTAGGCTATAATTAGGCTAAGGCCAGGGTTATTCCCGAGTTGCTATGGCTCTGGCTGAAAGTCTGCACCATTATATCATTGGTAAATATTTGCTTCAACTATTGAAAATATGGCAGTTCTGTAATCACTATTTTCACAAGCCTCCAAAGGGCCTGGAAAACTCGCAATTTATTTCTTCAATATAAATTTCAGAAAGCCTGTATTATAGGTACCTGTTTAACAAATATTTAGTCTGAGTCACCATTCTCACCTAGATTACTGCCACAGGCTTATCTGCTTCTGCTTTCACCATATTCTCTATTACTCATAAAGTTTTAATAAAAATAACAGAAGGACTAGGCTGCTGCACAGAGCAGCATAAAGGCCAAAAAGGAGCCACTTGTGATAAAGTTCCAGATCATCAAGCTAGAACTAAGCTGTTTGTCTGACCTTCCAGAAAATCACATTGTAAATTCTCCAAACAGAACAGTTTCCACTAGCATGATAATGAAGTTCCCTCTGCCTTAATTCTTATACCAAAGAAGTAACCTGAAATAACTAGATACTGACTAATCCATTATTTTCCTACTATTCTGTTTCCCTTTCCTCACTTCCCGAATTAAGTAACTTTAAAATGGCCAATCTAAGAAATAAGAAAAAATAAAATAAAATAAAATGACCGATCTACTCTTTGTTTCTGTTTCTGTTTTTTCGAGCCCTTTACTTGGACCTTACAGTATTTCATTTTATGAAATCAAGTGTTTCTTTATTTGAGAATTAAAAATAGGTAGAAGCAAATCAAACCAAACCGAAGATATCTAAATCCAGAATCACCACAGGGATGGGGGTGTCGCTCCACGGCACAGGACCTGCCTCACACTGGAGGCCCCAGGCTCTTTCCCATTCCCTAATGGTGCTTCACTTATGGAGTCCTAGTATCCCACATCTCCTCACCAAAATCATTGCCAATGAAAAAGAATTGCTCGTGGACACATGTGATAGGCAGGGACGGGAAAGAACAAAGCTCTGTCCTCGTTCTTGAGCCTGGATCTAACTTGGCAATGATTCGTCTGGCCACACTTTCCTTCTCAGACTTCCTTCTCACTGTTGCTCATTTCCTGTGGTACACAGTTCTGAAGGAAAAATTAATTTTTCTTTCTACTCCTACACTCAACATAGATGAATATTGTGAGCAGACATGTGAAGGGTTTTTTGTTTTGTTTTGTTTTTTAATTGTGACGGGCTCAGCCCACGCTGGCGGCAGGACTGGCATCCCTGCGTGCTTGTCTAAACTTGCCTAAGCAAGTGCTTTAGCCCGCTGCTATCTTGCCAGCCCTGACATGTGGAGGTTTTGCACATACTTTCCAGAAGACAAAACCTGCATGTTCTACTGTTCAATTCAGTTCTGACAACTGGTCCCTGGAGGAAGTGTGAGATTGAAGGCTCAGTCCCCAAAAACTGCCCCCTAACTTCAAATTAAGTTAGCAATTTAGACTGAAGACCAGCTGCAAGCAGTTTAGTGTAAATCTGAAAGCTCTAAGAATCAAAATGTTACTTTTGGCTAGTTAACCTTAACCAAAAATAAATAAATAAAACTGGGAAGTAATGAAGGCAGGATCCTTGCAAGGAGTGCCAAGACCCAAGTTTGAACAGTCTTATTCAATAAGTGTCTTTACAAGGACAGCTGCCTGGCAGCTCTCTGTCCAATTTTATTGACACCATTCTTATTAGTAATCTATGTAGTCAATCATTGTGTGTCTAAAATATATGATGTATTGCGGGTTGGGGGGATAGCTCAATAGAGTAAGTGCTTGCCCAGAAAACACTAGGTCCTGAGTTTGATCCCTGCTGTCACCAAAAAAAAAAATCACATACTTTGGGGAGATAGCTCATTGGAGTAAGTACTTGCCTAAGATATATAATGCAGTCCTCAGTTTTGTCTTTAAAAACTTCCCATTGGAAGGCTTATCTAGCAAGATTCCTAGGATTGATCACCAGCAACCCAAAAGATAAAACAAAACCTCCCCCTTACCTCAACCTCTTCGAACACATGCATGTGTGGTTCCCATAGCAACACTATTATCAAATGAATACCATGATTCTTGGAACACCGTCTGCTTCACTAAGGCTGAAGTTCTGATCACCTATAAACTGGGCTCTCATGACGCTCTCCTGAGGTTCAATTAATTTGCTAAGATGGCACAGCACACAGGACTAGGGAAACTTCTACATTTATGAGTTTACTATAAAAGATGCCATACAGGATATAGATGAACAGCCAGTTAAAGTATCCATAAGTCAGGGACTGAAGGGTCCCCAGCATGGGACCTTTTGTCCCTGCTGGCACATTCATGTATTCACCAGCCAGGAAATGCATCAGATGTCATGGTTCATTTTCATAGCGCTCTATTTCCTCATCATGTAGTCACTTTGCTTCTTGATGTGGCCAAGAATCTTGGTCTCATCTCAGAGTGGCATGGAGAGCCACTGTACAGGGTTGAGCAGACCAGTGGTGAGAGATGGCTGATTGAGCCCATAAGTCTTATGTTTCCACCCGGGTATTCCTTAGATGTTTCAATTATGACTTTTTTTTCCCTCATACCCAGGCCTTTAAATTTTTTTTTTTTATTTTGAGACAGGGGCTCCCTCAGTTAACAGGTTGTCCTTAAAGTTGTAACCCTCCTGCCTCAGTCTCCCAAGGCAACTATGCTCTTTAAATAGAGTGTACATTCCAAAGTCTTTCATCCTTTGAAACCTCATTTCTCCTCTTTCTGGGTGCCAACTCAGGAGCAATATTTTGGATCCTGCCTGGTTTCTGCAGAGCTATTTTTAAACCTTTGTAAGCTATAGACACAATTTCTTTCAAAAGGATTAACCTCCATAGCACAGAACAAACACCTACATCCCACATTACATTTAATATGGATAATGTAGTTACATGCATTGGGATATGGGTGATTAGCTGATATTATATTGTCATCTAAAATTTTTTTGACACAAGTTCTCACTGTATATTTCAGGCTGGCTTTCAATTCATGAAGACATTCCTCCCTCAGCATTCCAGGCACTGAGATTACAGGCATGCACAATCATCCCTGGCCAAGGGGTTTGCATTTTATTTTAATTTTTGAGGGCTTTTATTCATACTTTGAATACATATTCTTACATATATATATATTTTTTTTATTTATATATTTGGTATAGGGTCTCACTATGCTGCTGAGACTCATAGTGATCCTCCTGTTTTCAGCCTCCCCAGTGCTGGGATTACAGGCATGTGCCACCACAATGTCTCAGTCGCTATCTCAGCTTGCCCCAGGGGTATGGCTGGTGTGGCATGCATGCAGGACCAGGGATTGAACCCCAGTCTGAGTTTACCAAAGCAAGAGCTTAGTCTGCTGAGCTATCTTGCCAGCACAAGTTTCAAACTTTTTATAAACCATTAAAATGGTCAAAGACTACTAAATATGGTGGCACACACTTATAATTCCAGCTACTTTAGGCTGAGTCAGAAAGATGATAAAGTCAAAGCTGACATGAATAACTCAGCAACACCCCGTCTCAACAAACATCTCTCTCTCTCTCTCTTTCTATACATATATATATATATATATATATATATATATATATATATATGCAAGTTTGGGATATAGCTCATCACATTCAGTGTTCAATCCCCAGTATCAGGAAACAAAGTGAGCATGGGTGGCAAAGACCCAAAGCACTCCACTCACAATACCCAAAAGATAAAATAGCTTCAGACTAGCTTAACTTGTCATGGTTCTATTTTGAACTTTATAATTCTTTGTCATGGTAGGCTATGCTGTGCATTGTAGGATGTTTTGCAGCATTTCTGGCCTCTACTCTCTAAACATGCAGCATCCCCCAGTTATGACCATGAAAAATTTCTTCAGATCATACCAAATATCCCCTGGGAGTTGTATTGCAAGCTAAAATATGGATCTCCCAGTTAAATGTAAAGTTCAGATGAACAACAAATAATTTTTAAAAAATCACTTATTTATTTGATGCAGGATCTCTCTGCACAGCTTGAACTTGTAGAGATCCTTCTGTCTCAGTCTCCACAGTGCTAGGATTACAGATGTATGCCACCGTGCCTGGTTTCCAGGCCAGCACAGCATGTTTAGTGTTCTGGGCCACACAGCATGCAATACCAAGGATCAAACTTGTGTCCTTGCACTTGCCAGGCAGGTGCTTAGATTGCCATTTTTAATTCTTGTATGTAACTGACAAAAGACATTATGGCAGTTTGGTCTAAAGATTATAATTGGCTTTTGCTTTTAATCCTAGAATCAAGCAACATTTCATTCCATAAAATAGAACTGGAATTCTCATGGACCAAGCAGTAGAGGTTGTTTTTATAGACCGAAGAGAGCTGAAGAAAGAAAAATAAAGAACAAAAAAGTAGACTAGTAATTTTACGAACTCAGGACCTTGCGTTTGCCAGGCAGGTGCATGCTTATGCCACTGAGCTATCACCCCAGCTAAACTAGTAATTTTAAAGTTATTTATTTTCTGTGTAAGGCAGGAACAAAAAGACAAAACAATAATTTAAAAAAAATCCTGATTGGTTAATATCAGGTTACTTTAGGTTGCTTTTATGTAAGGATTGAAGCAGAGGGAACTCATTATTCTGCCTAGTGAAACTCTCTTTGAGGCATTTGGCTGTTATCTCTTAGATTTCTTGAAAGATCAAATAAATGGCTGAGTTTCAGTTTGTGACATGAAAGCTTAGCCTGGGTGACTCCATTATTATTTTTAGGTTGCTATGCGGAGACCCAGTAGAGGAGTATAATCCACTGAACTCCTGTGATTTTTACTCAGTATTCTCTAACTACAATGTTGGACACAGACTTACACCAAAAATTTGTCATTATTTATCTGTAATTCAAATCTAACTAGGTTTTGACATATTCTTTCTATGCTAAACCTGGTAACCTTGCCTAGGTGAACAAAACTATCTCCAGTTGAGAACCATTGCCATAAATTTATTTACATTCATTTATTCATCTTTAGTGTGTGTGCTGCTGAAGTGAGCACTCATTCATTCATTTTATTACAGTGCTAAGGATCAATGCCAGAGCCTCATGCATGCTGCGCAAGAACTCTACCACTAAGACACACCATCAACCCAATACCTCTCACCCTCCATCTTCTTTCTTCCTCCTTCCCCACATACTCAAGGCTTGATGGCAAATTTATTTACTAGCTTGCAATGTCAATGTTTCCATTTCAGGGTTTCTCTGTGTATGAATGCAATTAATACCAATGTCAGTATTTGCTGACACAGAAATCAGCCAGGGATTATAGAACTCCTTTGGGCAAGATATTAGGCTAGAGAAACACAGGAAATATAGAATAGTGTATAACTTCAGTGTAGTTGGAGGGAAAGATGACATACATGAGATCACTGACAACATGAAATTAAGTACTAGTATTAAAATTATTGATACTGCATAATACTCATAATTAAATGATAAATTGGGGGGCAGGAACTATAACTGCTCCAAAGTCAGGAGAAAAGAATAACAAAAGGTAAACCACACAGGAAACTGGACTTTGGAAGCCAACATTAAAATATAGAGAATGTATTAAATGTTTGTTGACTAAAAATGGATGCCTGAGTAGTAGATGCCATTGTAAGTTTTTGAGACAGGATCTTGTTTTGTAATTCATGCTGGCCTTGAACTCACTATGCTGGCCTTGAACCTTCAGTGATTGCCCTGCCTCAGCCTCCCAAGTGCTAGAATTACAGTCATGTACCACCATGCTTGGCATGTTATTATTTTTTATATATGTGCACCCATGTTTATTCATTTATTTTTTAAGTTGTATTAATTTTAATGAGAAAAAGTATCAATGAGACAGTTTCAAAGCAGGTTACTAGGACAGTTATGATAATTAATATATTGCATATTGCTGTCTTCATAGTAGTCGTTCAGAGTACAAGATGTAGACATGATATCTTTTCTAAACACTATTAGTACAAATATTCTTCTCATTGAACTAGGATAAAGTAGCTGTATATATAATCCAGTAGTCCATAATAGTAGTGGGTAATTAGCAGAACTGGCAATGTCGGAAGCTGTTGACTTGAGCCTTTTACAGCTCAGTATATTAATATGGCTTTATTTTTAATACCTCATAGTTAGACTTTTCTACTGGATGGTTAAGACCAAGATAAAGCAAGACCTATATAACAAAAAATGTAACTTTTGTATCTGACAAGGTCAGTCAAATCCCCTCAGGATTTACCCTGAAACCATGTATAGCAGTTTGTAGATCTTTTGTCAGCGTCAGCTGTCTGGATGAGTCACAGCCATTGCTTGACCAGTTTGCCGTCTGTGAAAGCCTAAGAGAATGTTTCTTTCTAGGTGACTCTCCTTAGGCATACTATACATTGTCGATCACTTTCCTCTGTGGCCCCATAATCTCCATGAACAGAGAATTTGGGACACCACTGAGTTATAGGATGTTATAGTAGTGGTTCTCTTATGTCCTGAATACTCACTGACCTTGAAAGGCTAGGGCCAAAATATTGGCTATCCTTATAGCCCTTCTTTTTCTCTAATTTTTGGTCTGAAAGCTTAAGTTGGTAACCCTCCAGAAGAGAAGCTTAGTGATATTATTACCCTACAACAGTTAGGCACTTGAGATTAACAGCACTATCTTTCTGAGTATCAGAAGTCTTAGACATAACACAGAACCAGTATTTTCCATCAATCATTGCTATTCTAATAAATCCCTGTAGAATGTGAAAAAAAACAATTATATATTTTTACACAGAAGTTTAGAAATCTAACTGTTATGGTTTGTGTATAGGTGTCCCCTCAAAGCCTCATGTAGTCATGGGGCAGCTTCTGCAATTTGTAATTGATTATTGTGGGAATGGGTGCTGCATCTCCTCTGGGGCAGGTGATTTGCATTTCAATGTAAAGAAGGGAGAGAAGTTGGCTGCTTGAGTTACTGCTACTCTTCCCTTTGCTCTTGCTCTTACTCTTAGCTGCCGCCATGAAAGGTTGCCCTCTGCCATGTGCCACTCTGCCTTGGAACCAGCTGAACATGGTCTGAAACCTCCAGTAACTGTGAGCTAAATAAAACTTTCCTTCCTTCATTTTGAGTGTCGGGTATTTGTCCCAGCAAGGAGAGAAGATTAACTAAGACACTAACCATATGCAAAATTGTAGCAGGCCAATCCTATGGCATTTTTTTCTCTTGTCTCTTATTCTCTTTTATTATTTAAAAAAATTTACTTGAGACATGGTATAGCAATAGTTGATATGACATTAAAAGCAGTATGCATTCAGAAGACCAGAATGATAGGTAATCCAAGCACAGTTTTAGTATTACACATTGCTATCCTCAGTGTGGTTGCTTACTTCAGATATTTGCATATATAGTTAGTCAGGGTGAGAATTCTACCAGTTTCAAAAAACCTGATGGAGATTCTTAGGACCATTGTCTTAACCATTTTGTGTACATAAATGTATGGTTTTGCCCCTGCCATGTTTCCTAACTTTTCTCCTTTTTTTCTCTTCATTATTTAATCCTTAAGTTCTCACTTTCCATTTAACTGTGTTACACCTTTCCATTTTTATTTCTTGTTTTCAGTTCTTACACTAGGAAGATTATGATATTTACACATGTGGGTCTAGTTTATTTCACTTATGAGTATATCATCAAGTTGCATCCACTTATATATGAAGGCTTTGAGTTTATTTTTCTTTATAGCTGAGTAATACTCTATTGTATAAAAACACCACATCTTTTTCATCCATTCTTCAGATGATGGGCATTTTCATTCTTTCCAAGATTTGGCTATCACAAATTGTGCTGCTATAAACATAGGTACACAAATATCACTATGATATGATGTTTTCAGTTCTTTTGGGAAAATTTGCAGTAGGGAAATAGCTGGATTGAATGGGATTTCCAGTCCTAGTTTTTTAAAGAGTCTTCACACTGATTTCCATAATGGTTGCATCAGTCTACATTTCCACCAGCAGTGGAGAAGAGTTCATTTTTCCCACATCTGTTGTTGGTCGATTTCTTTATTATAGCCATTCTTTCTGGGGTGAGATGGTATCTCAGTGTTGTCTTAATTTGTATTTCATGGATGGCTAGTGATGTAGAGCATCTTTTCATGCTAGTTCCTCTGAGAAGTGTGTGTTCATCTCGGATACCCATTTATGGGTAGGGTCTTTTAATTTTCAGGTCCTAATGTTTTTTAGTTCTTTATAAATTCTAGAGAGAACAACTTTGTCTTAGTGCTTGTTAAGATTTTTTTGAAATTTGTGTGTTGTCTTTTCATTCTGTTGGTAATTTATTTTGATGTGCAAAAACTTCTCAATAAGAGGAGGACCCAGTTGTTAATTCTTTCAAGTATTACCCATGCAGTTTGATTTTTTACATATTATTAACTGAGTTTCATTTTGCTGTTTATCGTATAAATGGTCCTTCATCTCTGGAAGCCCTGGAAAAATAATAGGGACAGTGTGCAGATAACCAGAACTCAGTCAATCATTAGCCTTTGGTCTAGAGAGGCTTTGGACACTCACCAACAGAAAAGAAGATTTCCAAATAGCCTTTACTTTCAAACACTGAGTTCTGGATGTCAAAAGCGAAATCCCCAAGGGCTCTGGGCATAAAGTTTCTGCAATGATTAATAGATTTGGTCACAAAGAGCCAACCTGCCTTGCCCTGGGCAGAGGTGAAATGGAAGAAGAGAGACAGGAGAGAGGTCACTGAGGTTAGGAACGAAGAGGTCCAGGAGGGGAGATTGCAAGGACAGGAAGTGAGTCAGCACTGAAAAACTATTCAGCCTCACTAAAGTGAACACTGGACAAGCCTCCAGCTGGGGCCAGAGGATCTGAAGACTTAGAGATTGTCCAAGTCATGCTTCTTATTGTCTGCACTTTCGTTTCTCAGAAAGATGTGCCCATCTGTGGCTCGGCTCAGCCCTCTAAGTTACCAGATGTAGAAAGCCTTACTTTCCTTAACCCTGAAGCAAGGAAGAGAAAGCCCATGGAGCAGGCTCCAGAACACCTCTTCAGTGGAGGAGTAAAAAGTAACCTGGCAGGAGCAGCAACAAAAGTTAGATTCGCAAATTAGGAGATAAGAACATGAGCAAAGTGTTCAGAGTTCCAGTGGGACAGGAGGTAGCCAGTCTGCAACAGGGACAGCCTAGTGGGCAGCAGCAAGTGGTTGATTTTAGGCACTTATATTTACCTGTATTGTTCTTTTATTTCTTTTTCTCCCCTTGGTGCTGGTAATCAAACCACGGCTTCACACTCTGCCTCTGAGCTACACCCCACAGATACTACTCATTATTCTTTCTTCATATTTACATTTAAAGACCACCTCATCTAGAAGTTGCATTATGCTCTACTAGTAGTAGTAGTAGTATTTGGTATAAGGTC
Organism: Capromys pilorides; assembly: GCA_004027915.1. Taxonomy (NCBI): domain Eukaryota; kingdom Metazoa; phylum Chordata; class Mammalia; order Rodentia; family Capromyidae; genus Capromys; species Capromys pilorides. Next base: position 13,719 of record PVKN010012727.1, read on the forward strand.
TCTCTATGCAGCTGATATTCATAGCGATCCTCCTATTTACAGCCTCCCCAGTGCTGGGATTACAGGCATGCACCACCATATCTGGTCTCGTTGGCCAGCTCAGCACATCTGAAGGAAGGACCAGCACGGCATAGGTTTCAGGGATTGAACCCCAGTCCCTGAGCTTGCCTAAGCAGGCACTTAGTTCACTGAGCCATTCTCACTGGCCATTCCCTACTATTTTATACACAGTTATTTTCTTCTTTTTGAGACGGTCTCACTATGCAGGTCAGGATGGCCTTAAGCTCACTTTGTAACCCAGACTGGTCTCCAACTCATAATGATCCTGCTGTCTCAGCCTCTTGAATACTGGAATTGCAGGCATGATGCTTCAAGTGAAAGTATAAGGTATTTGAACTCTTGAGAAATGACTCAAGGTGTACATATTATTTTTTAAAATTTCTTCTAGACAGGGGCCGGGGAGATAGCTCCGTGGTACAAGTGCCAGCCTGGCAAGCACAAGGTCATGAGTTTGAACCCCAGTCCCACAAAAAAAAAAAAAAAAGAACTAAAATTTCTCCCAGACAGTTAAATAAACTACTTGCAGTTATTAGCTCTATTCAAAAATCTTCACTTAACCATGTGGGAAACTTTCTAATACTTAACTCTCACAAATTCATTATTGGCCAAAAGCCTAGAAATCTTAGTTCACTTTAATATTATTTATCACTGTGAAACAAAAACAGCCTGTAAAAATTTGACAGAGTATTATTTCTTCCTGGTAGGTTTATATCTTCCTATTCAGTCCATTAACTTAGTACTCCATAACCCTTTATTAAGTCCTCTATTATTAAGCATTTCCTCTAGCATTAGATCCAGGGATAAACTCATCATTTCCCCACTTTTCTTTAGCAAAAATAAAATAAAATAAAATACCCAGATCTTCAAGAACCTTTACAGACACAATAAGAACATTTTAATATTCAGTTCAGATATCTGTTACTAAAGAAACCAAGTGCACAGGGGATATTTTTCCTTTGGTTTAGCAGTTTGCTTCAATTTTTAACTGTATAACCCTTAAGCAGGAAGTTCTCAGATAGAATGGTACATGAAAATTCAACAAATCTGAGCTCTGCTCATAACTTTATTTGTTCCATCTCCTCAAATTGTGGACCTAAAAGCCAAGTATTGCTCACAAGAAATGGATCTCTTCTTTCACTCTCCAATTAGTTTCCCAGCAACCACATTCTACTCCCATTACTTACTGAGCTCCCACAAAAGCTCAATCATAACAACATGTTATAACAACAGAGCTACAGGACAAAGGAAAGGGACCTGACATACAGATACACTAAAATTAGAAAGGGTGCCTATAATCTCAGCACTCTGGGAGACTGAGGCAGGATGATCACAAGTTCAAGCCCACTCTGGCCAACTAAGGACAGTTTGAATCTATCTCAAAATTTTAAAAAAGAAAAAAATTAAGGGACAGAATGTAGTTCAATAAAAAGTCCTGGGTTCAGTTTATCATACCACAAACAAAACAAAACAAAAAAGAAAACAGAAGGGGTAGTGAACAAATTGGTCCAGATCCCCGAGCTTCAGAAAGAACTTTAGGCATGAAGTATACAGAGTCACTAGCCACATAGCAACTCGTCTATAACAGGCTCTGTGGCTATGATCCATAAGACTTTAATGGAGCTGAAATTTTTCTAGCACCTTGTGATGTCATAATGTCTTGGCAGAAAACAGTCTCATAAAGAATTGCTGCCTCTAAAGCCCATGATTCAGCAAAGTCTCTCAGGTGCCAGGGACTGCGATTTGACCCCCACCCCCACATGGAGCATGAGACTTGACCTTAAGGCAGCCTCAGCCAGCCAAAAAAAGAAAAGAAAAGAAAAGAATTGATGCCTCTAAAATTATTGACAGTGGGTAATACTTGATAGTAAATTTTTATGTATTTACTCTAATTTTTTCCAATGTTGCAGGTTGTCACCGAGCTATATTCCTAGCTAGCTTGATTGATTGATAAGACAGTCACAACTAACTTGCTAAGTGGCCTGAGCTATGGCTCGAACTTGCCACCCTCCTGCTTCCTCCTCCCTGCATTCTGAGATTATAGGCATGCACCATCACACCCAGCTTACGGTACTATCTCTTTTATCATTATCTTAAAATGTACTCGTATCTTAAAAAAACAAAAGTTTGTCTTTTATTAGTGCATGTTTACCTTTTTATGTGGAGTTGGTCCATGTTAACACATCTTACTTTTTGTATCTACTTTTCCTCTCCCCACCCCCCTTCATCTTTGATCCCCTTTGTAGAAATATAGAGATGAGACAAAAGCCTAAGAAGCAGGGAGCAATAAACACAGCCCAGGGACAGCTGCAGTCTGTTACTTGTGAATCTCAGAAAGCTGGGATTCAAGAAGGCAGATAACAGTTTCTCCTGCTGGCTCCCTGCTTGTTGTCTCCTCTCTTGCTTGGGATGTTAGTGGTTCTCTCCTCCGCTTCTTGGAATGTTATCAATTAGCATTTGTGTGATTCTGGTGTTAGGCAAATGGTGGTCAATAGCGATTGTAGTTCTCCTTCACTAAAATGGTTATGTACTTCCTTAGTTCTAGATAAAACTGAGATGCTTTTGGGCCTCTGGGCTCACTTTAAGAGAGATTAATCTCAGTGAGACCTCTGAAGCAACCTTCGTTGGGTCTTCTCATCATTTTTTTCAGCACTGACACATAATATACAACACCCTTCCCATTTGAGAAAGACCTATCTCCCCATACCCTATTATCTTTTAAAAACATCTTTTATTTATTTAATTATTTGGTACAGGGTCTTGCTATGGATCTCAGACTTGTACGTATTCTTCTGTCTCAGCCTCACCAACATTGGGATTACAGGCATGTACCACCAGTTTCAGTGGAGGGCACTATGTGCCCGGGATTCCAGGGCCTACATGGCATGTGATACTGGGGATTAAACCTGGGCCCTTGTGCTTGCCAGGAAGGCACTTAGACTGCAGAGCTATCTCCCCAGTCCTCCTATTATCTTTTAGTCTGCTCTTTATTTACAATTGAGGTTTCTCATATACGAGAAACCATGTGATATTTAAGCTCAGGTGTCTGATATATTTCACTTGACATTATAGTTTCAAGGTGCATTCACTTTCCTATAAATGACTCAAGATTATTTTTCTGTATAGCAGAGTAGTACTGCATGTGTGTAAATGCCACGTTTTCTTTGTCCATTCTTGTGTTGATGGACATATAGGTGGCTTCCAAGACTTAGCAATTATAAACTGTGCTACTATAAACATGGGAATGCAGGCTTCACTGTAATATGGTGTCTTTAACTCCTTTGGGAAGATTATTATAAGGGGAATAGTTGTGTAAAATCAAATTTTTAGTTTCAGTTTTTGAGGACTCTCTATACTGAGTTCTACAGTGATTGTACTAATTTACATTTCCACCAACGATGTATAAGGGTGCCTTTTGCTCCAAAGCCTTACCAGCATGTCATTATTTGACTTTTGATGATGGTCATTCTTTTTTGGGTAGTATAGAATCTCAGTGCTGTTTTAATTTGGATTTTCTGTAAGGGCCAGAGGTGCTGAATGTTTCTTCATGTATTTATTGGCAATTTGTACTTCTTCTGTAAAGTGTCTATCCATTTCACTTGGTCTGTTTTGATTGCTCTTTCATTTCAGGAGGTCCAGCTTTTTTATTTTATTTTTTAATTTTTTTAGCTTTTTTATTTCTTTATATATTCTATATATGAGTCCTCTTGTTGTAGGCAGCCAAGTTAGATAGAAATATTATAGGCAGTCAAACAGGGCTAGGCCTCCAAAGAGATGATACAGTAAGCAAGATATCCAGCAACTATGGGTGGGACAGATGCTCCCGCTGTGGGCCAGACCTAAAGACCAAAGATCAAACAAATGCTGACCTCCTTAAAGATTGACATTGAGATTGATCATCACCCTGAGGGAGCCAGAAGAATCATTAATCCAAGTACTACCAGACGGCTACCTGATAAAGTTCTGTTCTCCACTCACTCACACCTGCTATGTAACTCACCTTCCCATTTGGTCCTGGACTTTGTCAATTTTACCTGAGCAATGGTGCTTGTACCGTCACTGGTTGATCATAGCTTTGTCCCACCTCATGCCCACCTAAACGAGTTTCCATGGTTTTCACTTTAGACCCATCTCACCGCATAGTTTTCCTCTATAAAAGTCCCTAGAAGAGACAGCTTCCGGGGGAAACCCACTCGACATCCCCCCTCCTGTTCCTCTCTCAGACAGGAGCTTTCTTTCCATCAATAAACATGTTCTGCTCATTACCTCCGTTTGTTCCTAAAATTCATTCTTCAGTTTTAAAAACATGAACTAGTCCCAGGTACTTTTCAGGTTGGGAGATCAGTTTTCCCTATATCATTTGGAGGTTCCCTATTGGAGGTCATCCACCCCAGATCAGTTTTTTCTTCCTGCATCACTCTGAGCTGGCAAAAAATTTTCCCATTCTATGGATTGTCTTTTCACTCTGTTGATGGTCTCTTTTGCTGTGCAAAAGCATCTTAATTTGACATGATCTCGTTTGTTGGCTCTTGGTACTGTTTTCTGTGTAACTAGAGTTTTCTTCAGAAAACCCTTGCCTTCCCATTGCTTCAAGTTGTTTGATCCATTCTGATTTTAGTTTAATACATAGTGAGAGATATGGGTCTAGACTCAATCATCTGCATATATAGCCAGTTTTTCCAACATCATTTATTACAGAGGCTATTTTTCCTTCAGTATATTATTTTTGGCCTGTTTGTCAAAGATCAAATAGTGTAACACAGCTGGAGTGGTTTCTGTGTTTCCATTCCATTGGATTCCCATGCCTATTTTTGTGTCATACTGTGCTGTTTTTTTGGGTTTTTTTTATTTGTTTTTTAGGGAAGGGTCTACAGGATGTTCAGGGTCTCACTACTAGATTGGACTCATAGTGATACGCCTGTTTACAGCCTCCCAAGAATTGGAATTAAAGGCGTACTCCACAGTGCCCATTCTCAATTATGGTCTCAACACACCCCAGGGGCGGGGCCAGCACTGCAGGCCCCAGGATCATACCCCTGGCCCCTGAGCCTGCTTGCAGGCACTTTAATCTAATGAGCTATTTGGCAGGCCCAAAGTTGGAGAAGGATTTTGGGGAGTGGGGGGGCTGGCTCAGGCTGCCTCATCAGTGAGTCTTGGGATCAAACCGCCATCCCCTGCACCTGACTGGATTGCCTGTGCAGGCGCTTAAACCACTGAACTAACCCACAAGGCCCCCTGTGCTATTTTTATTACTGTGTCTTTGTAACATAGCTTCAAGCCCAGAATTGTGATGCCTTTTGCTTTGCTCTTATTCTCTAGGATTCCCTTTGTTATTCTGTGTTTCATCTGGTTCCATATGAATTTTAGGATTGTTTTCTTCATTTCTTTTCTTTTTTTAAAAAATGTATTTAGTACAGGGTCTCACTACACAAATTGGACTTATAGTGATCCTCCTGTTTTCAGCCTCCCAAGTGCTGGGATTACTGGCACACACTGCCATACCTGTTGCTTTCCTCATTTCTGTAAAGGATGCTGTTGGTGTTTTAATGGGGATTACATTCAAATTTATATATCAATTTTGCAAGTATGCCATTTGAACTATATTGATTCTGCCTGTCCATGAACAGGGAACATATTTCTACTTTTTGATGTTCTTTATGATCTTTTTTAGACTTTGTACTTTAGTTTTCATTGTAGAGGTTTTCATTTCCTTAATTTCCAAGTATTTACCTTTTGTGTTATTGTAAATCATACTTTTCTCTTAATTTCCCTCCCTGTATTTTCACTGTTAGTATACAGAAACACTACTGTTGTTTATTTTGTTAATAAGACACAGGGTCTTATTATGTAGTTCAGGCTGACCTCAAGCTCACAGGAATCCTCTTATCTCAGCCAACATACCAGATTAATACTATTGATTTTTGTGTTGATTTTGTATCCTGCTGCATTACCAAATTTTGTCACTAATTTTAAGAGTCCTCTGCTGGACTTCTTGTGTCTTTTATTATTTGAGACAGGGTATCACTATGTAGTTCAGGCTGCCCTTGAATTTACTATGTAGCCCAGGATAGACTTTAACTCCGATCAATCTTCTTGCCTCAGCCTCACAAATCCTGGATTACAGGCATGTACCACCACACCTGTCTTGGTCTTCTACATTAGGATCATGTTATCTACAAAAACTGATAATTTGATCCCTTTTATTTTCCTTGCTTAATTGCTCATGCCAATGTTTTGAGTACTGTGTTGATCAACAGTGGTGATACTGTACATCCTTGTCTTGTTCCTGATTGTAGAGGAAAATCTTTTCAGTTTTCCCTCCATTTAATATTATGTTGGCAATAGGTTTGTCATAAATGGCTTTTTATCAGATTGAGATAAGATCTTATCCCTATTTTGGCTAGTGTTCTCATCATGAAAGAATGCTATATTTTGCCAGAGTCTCCTTTTTTATTCTCCTGAGATGATCATGTGATTTTTGTCCTTGCTTCTGTTTCTGGGATGTATTAATATTTATTGACTTGTGTAAGTTGAACCATCTCTGTGTCACTGGGATGAAGCCTACTTGGTCACGATGCCTGATATTTTTAATCATTTATTGCATTCTGTTTGCCAGTATCTTATTGAGGATTTGTGCATTATATTAATTAAAGAGATTGTCTGTAGTCTTTGTTGTTGTTGGATCCTTGTCTAACTTTACAATCAGGTAATGCTAGCTTCCA
>PVKN010012728.1:0-20531 GCA_004027915.1 Capromys pilorides
AGGTCAGAGAAAAAGACACGTGACCTCTGGAAGTTCTAAATTGCCCATTTTCTTCTTTAAAGGGTATTGTCCTTGAAAAGCTTGTATAAACGCAGCTAAGAATGGGTGTAACCTTGTAGAGGGCCAGATTGCAGCTGGTTTAGAAGCTCCACCCACTAGACTGAAAAGGTGGATAGGGGAAACCTTACTTTCAGTAATGAGGCTATGATTAAGGCCATCTTGTCCTTAGGCTCACATCTACATTTCAAAACTTAAATAACCTTCTTAATGCAAACAAATTCTGAACATAAGAACTTTTTTACCACTTTTCTTTTTACAATACCTTTTCAGTGGTAAAATGGCATCATAATACTTTCCTTTGCATTCCCTTTGCTCTTTTTCAGCATGTAAGGACCAAACGTCTTGAGGTGCCTAATGAAGCACTCTAAAGGAGTAAGAGACTTTGATTGTGAGATAACCTAGAATTCAATAGAAATTACCTTTTTGGGCGTCCCCGCCTTCTTTCTACTGATCCCCCCCACAAGGCGTCCCCTGAGTAGCCCTCTCCAGAGCAGGTGGATGCTCGTATTGGAGAGAAGGGAGACAAGATCCTACCAGCCTATCCACCCTTGAACTGGTGGGTGATTCCTATCTCCTGAAACATCTCACAAACCATTCACTTACTCTTACTGTATAATTGTAAGTAAAAGTTACAATTGGTCCAGAGACAGGAATGCCTACAAAAGAAAGCATAACTATTGCATAAAAACATGAATTGGAAGTGAGCACCTTTCAGGATACAAAGAGCACTTCTACAGATCGATAGAACCATTGATTGGAAGATCTGGCCCCGTGCACTGAGCCAAGTCTCCAGACACTTGTGTTTTCTATCTAATCACCTAGGTAAACATTTTTAGCAACTGGACAAGATTTAAATTTGAAGCTCACAGGTGAAACTTATATGTATCACCTAGCATCACATTTTACATGTTGGTAAACACTTTAACGCTGACAAAAATCTCTTAGTTAACATGTAAGGTACAGATGTAAATTATTTTCCCTAATAGCCACTGTAGAATGTAAACTATTGCAAGATGCTGCAGCCTAATTTTTGAAGGAGTGACTCATTAAGCTGTCCTACTAAAAGCTCAGGTAAAATTCCTAGTTTTCAAGTAAAGAGGAAAAAAGTACAATAGGTAAATGGATATATTCTGGTGGTCAAGAGCCAGTTGCCATCAAACACCTTCAGGTATCAGCCAGAGAGTAGCCCTGGCCATGACCTCTCAGGTGTTATCAGAGTCTATTGGCTCACACAACCAGAGATCCATCTCCAGAAAGGAATCCAACTGTTTCTCTGGTCAACATTCTATCAGCCATAGCTTTCAATGGGGATTCACCAAAAAACAGCTGGGGAAATCTGTCCTCTGCTTTAAAGAGTGGCAGCTGCTCTAGGAGCAATTACTAGCTGGCAGGGTAACCACTGTTTGTCCACATTCTATAAGGGATCGTTAAAAGACTGAACAAGATTACCTAGCACCTCATGGTAAGGGGCTTCAAGTCCAAAACTTAGTTATTACACACCTAAATAATTAGACCTAGGAGAAAAAGGTTATGATCCTCCCTTACCCTAAATGTGTTTTGGTTCCATACATGTGCTGCTTTCAGAGATAGCTCCTTCTGGTGTCATCTAGAAGTCAGTTCTCTCCACTGTGTCTCAGGTTTAGCCTCCCAAAGGAGACCTGCCCAGAACACTAAGCCGGGTCATGGCTTTTATGTGTGTCCTCCTGGATAGGCATAGTCCTCTTTGTCTCATCTGACCCAGAGATGGGGTATGTGTCCTTTTTCTATGACTTCCCTATCTTCGGGGTTAACAAACGCTCATTTTCTAAGGGCTTCATTTAGTTGGAACAGTCTATATCATTTTCCTAATTGTACATGCCTCTATAAAGGAAAGTACAAAGAGGTGGGAAAATTAGGAGTAAAGTCACAGCAAGGAAACTGAAACAGAGCAGGCCTGACATTTCCTCTAGCATGTAGAAGGGGATCAGAGCCAGTCTGTCCCAGGGAAACCTGTCCTCCAAATCTTTAAGAATGGTTGCTGAGGGGCTGGGGAGATAGCTCAGGAGAATAAACGCTTGCCTGGCAAGTGCAAGGGCCTGAGTTCAATCCCTAGTTCTGTAAAAAAAAAATATTACTTTGGGGCTGGCGAGGTGACTCAGCAGTCTAAAGTGCCTGCTTAGGAAAGCTTAGGCAACTGCAAGGAATGAAGTTCGATCCCTGGCACCACATGTTGTGGCAACCCCCACCCCCAGCAGGCTGAGCTGGCCATAATATATATATATATATATAAAATAACGGTTGCCGACCTAATGTCATTTAGTTGGCTAAAGGAGTCCCGTGTTTCATATACAGGCATGTGTATTTTCTAAGTCTGAGATAGTTTTATAGAAGTTTACATACAGTCCACTAAGAGGCTTACTAATGTTACTCTCTAGCACTGTCCAAAGTAGTTAAGGAATACCAGTACATTCAGCAAATAGTGAAGAGGAGGGGAGAAGAGAAGGGAGGGAGATAAAAGGCCTCACTAAATAACTTACAATGATTGCCCATGCTGTTTCCCAGGTGCAGCATACATCTTTATCTTTACTCTCTTCTGTTTCTGTTTACTGAGTCCAAGCTCCATCTGCAGAACCAGTTTCCCTCTCTTCATTTTTTTTTCCAGTACCAGGGATTGAACTCAGGACCCTGCGCTTGCCAGGCAAGTGCTTATTCTACTGAGCTATCTCCCCGGCTCCCTTCATTTTTGCTTTCTTGAATAAACTACCACGGCTATAAATAAGTGAATATAGAAAAGAAAAAAAGGGAAGGGGATCAGGGCAGATATAAATTTTGCCTCAGCCTTGGATGTGTCTAAAGGACAGCAGCTGCACCTTCCTATGCTTAGGTCTCCTCCATGGCCACATTTTTATTTATTTTTTGTCTGTTTGAGACAGGGTCTCATTATGCAGTTCAGGACAGCTTTTGTAGGCTATGCTGGTCTCACAATGATCCTCTTGTCTTAGCCTTCCAAGGGCTGGGCTGGGATTACAGGTGTGGGCCACCACGCCCAGTCTCAATTGCTTTCCCAGTGTGCCCTGAGGGCAGGGACAAGGGAATCAACCCCAGCTGCTGTGCTCTGCCTAAGAGGGTGCTTTAGTCCACTAACCTATCAGGCTGGCCTTGTAGTCTGTATTTTGTGGTACTGGAAGTTGAACCCAGAGTCCCTGCACTGATTCACATCCCCAGTCCTTTCTCATTTTTTTCTAGCAGGGACTCAACTGCCCAGGTTAACCTGCTACCCTTCTGCCTCAGCCTCCTGTGAAGCTGGATTATAGGCCAACTGCTCAGTTGTTAAGAGGCATCACCCTGCCAGAGAAACTTCTGGAGAGTCTGCAAAAGAGGCAGATGCCTTTTCACTTACAACTTGTTCATCTCTGCAATGTGGAAGAAGCCAGATAGTGCAGCTGGTATCAGTTGCAGTCTCCAGTTTGCAAGCAGCCTATAGGGAATTCCTGGGCTCCCAAAGTACTCACTGTGCTGTCTGTTGTGCCAGGAGCTACGGAGGCAGCTTGTGGGTGCAGGCCAGGTATACATTCAGGTGGTCTCTGGCAGCCACATGTATACAGCGGACCAAGGGCAGCCTGGACCGGCACCTTTGTCACACTCTAACAAGCCCTCTTTAAGAGGAGGGGCCAGACCCTCCACAGGGGAGGCAACTGAAATCAGTGGGCTGCCTGGGGTGGACATTCTTGGACAAGAGCTCCGTGTCCTCCAGGGTATCCTTTTATTGCTTTTTCCTGTTACTTGGCCCATGCTCACTCTGTAGAGGCCGTTTCTCCCTCTGTCTTCACTTTTTCACATTAGCTTTGTCATTGCTTTCATAAAAAGAACTTCAGGCCCCGTCTTTCAAATGCAGGCCGAAGACAGAAACATTAATTTCAGGAACTGCGACATTGAGGATATATCTATTTTAGTATTCTGCAAATGGGGGAGATGGAAGGATTATTGGAGATGGCTGAGTCATGCCATGTTACAGAGCAGATGCAGAGGTGGTTGGCACTCATTTCCCATGGTGCTCTCAGTTCTCTCAGGCCAGGGTACTAAATTTGCTTTATTCATTCCTTTTTTTAAAAAAAATTGTAGAGCTGGCCAGATAGCTCAGTGGATTAAAGTGCCTGTTTAGGCAGACTACAGGAACCAGAGTTTGTGCTGGCACCACCCCTTGGGTGGATGTGCTGAGATGGATTGAGACTGGGTGTGGTGGCACATGCTTATAATCCCAGTGCTTGGGAAGCTGAAAATGGGAGGATAGCTATTGTTGTAGGCAGCTACATTAGATAGAAATATAGGCAGTCAGACAGGGCCAGGCCCTCAAGGACGACATGGACTACACGGTGACTTTCCAACTAGAGACAGACACTCCTCCGCCATGGGCCACATCTTAAGAGTAAACAGAAGCAACTACATACTTCCTTAAGGGTGGGCATCAGGGATTGATACGCTAAATGCATATCAATCACCTGGAAAGAGTCACAAGCTCAAGCTCAATAGGTGATACTCTTGCCCGCTTGCTATGTGACTTGCCTTCCCATTGGATCCCGATCTTAATCAATGTTACCAGAGCAATGGTGCTTGTGATCTCATTGGTTGACCATAGTCTTTGTCCCTCCTCATACCCACCTAAGCGAGTTCCCATGTCTTCTCTTATAAAAGTCCCTGGAAGACATAGCTTCTGGGGGGACACCCACTCGGGACCCCCTTCCTGTCCCTCTCTTGGACAGGAGCTTTCTTTCTCTTAATAAATCTATTCTGCTCATAACCACCGTTTGTTCCTAAAATTCATTTGTTAGTTTTAGAGAACACGAACTTTTCAGGTTGGGGATCATTTTCCCCTGCATCACTGAGTCTGATCTGTGTAGTGAGGCCCTGTACTAAAATAATTTTAAAAAATTGTTTGGTATTTTGAGACAGGACTTGCTATGCAGTTCATGCTGGCCTTGAATTGACTCTTCCTGCCTCAGCCTCCTGAGTGCTGGGATTACAACTGTTTGCTACGACACCTAGTTTATTGATTTGGAGAGAGAAGGAGCTAGCCTGGATGTGGTGGTGCAAACCTATGCCAGTATTCTGGAGCCTGAGGCAGGAGAATCACTGTGAATACAAGGCAAGCCTGGGTTATAAAGTGAACTGAAGGCCAGCCTAAACTACATAGTGAGACTGTGTCTCTTTAAAAAAAAAATAGAAATAGGGCTGGGGAGATAGCTCTGTGGTCTAAGTGCCTGCCTGGCAAATGCAAGGATCTGGGATCAATCCCTGGTACCACGTGCCATGCCAGCGCCAGAACCCTGGGATTGCAGGGCTGGCCACTGAACCCAGACGTGGTGGAGCATGCCTGTAATCCCTGTGCTGGGGAGCCTGAGACAGGTGGATCAGTATGAGTCACAGCTGTGTAGCAAGACCTGCACCAAGTAAGTAAATAACTTTTTAAAAATTTTAAAATAGCAAAAAAGAAGTTTGAAGGGGCTGGTGAGATGGCTCAGTGGTCTAACGCGCTTGCTTAGGCAAGCTTAGGTAACCACACGGACCACGGTTCAATCCCCAGCACCACATGCTGCACCAGCCCCACCCCCAAGGTAGGCTAAGCCGGCCATTAAAAAAAAAAAAAGAAAAAAAAAAAAGGTTTGAGGCCAGGTGGGTAACTTAAGTGAGATACTGTCTCAAAACAAATCCAAAACACAAAAACAGGGCCAAGGCCAGTAAAATAGCTCAGCAGATTAAAGCATCTGCTTAGGCAGACTCAGGGGGGTGGTGTGGAGGTGGGGATGTTCGATCTCTGGCCTGCCAGTGCTGGTCCTGCCCTCAGGGCACATGTATGCCTGTAATCCCAGGGCTTGGGAGGCTGAAAACAGGAAGATCACTGCAAGTCTGATCTGTGTAGTGACAACCTATAGACACAACACGATCATTTCAAAGCAGAACCCAGTCTCGACAACATAGTAAGATCCCATCTCAAAAGACAAGACAATAAGGCCGGGCGTGGTGGCACACGCCTGTAATCCCAGCACTTGGGAGGCTGAGGCAGGAGGATCAGTGTGAGTTCGAGACCAGTGTGGGCTACAAAAGTGAGCCCAAGGCCAGCCTGAACTGCATAGCGAGACCCTGTCTCAAAAAGACAAAAAAAAAAAAAAAAAAAAAAAAAAAAAAAAAAAAAAAAAAAAAAAAAAAAAAAAAAAAAAAAAAAAAAAAAAAAAAAAAGACAAAACAAAAATCAATGCATCCTCCCCAAAAAACAAACAGGTAATCCCAGTACTCTGAGAGTCTAAAGCAGATGAATCACAAAGTTGAGCCCTGTCTGGGCAATTTAAGTGGCTTCCTGAGATGCTGTTTCGGGCAGGCCAAATAGCTCAGTGGATTAAAGTCTGCAAGCAGGTGCAGGGGTAGGGTGTTGATCCCTGGGCCTGTTATGCTGCTTGGGTGCACTGAGACAGCAATTGAGACTCGGCATGGTGGCACATGCCTGTAATCCCAGCTCTTGGGAGGCTGTAAACAGGTGGATCACTACAGTCCAGTCTAGTAGTGAGACCCTGAACACCCTGTAGACCCTTCTCTAAAAATACAGAAAACAAAAGATGCTGTTTCACAAAACAGACCTGGGGGTGTAGCTTGCCACCAAAGCTGTGGGTTCAAGTCCCAGGGCCATAAACAAAACAAAGCATCCTGGGATTCTAGAAGATGTGCAACTCCAATGAGGACCAGAAAACACGATGGACTTGGTGTGGCAGGGTCTCTTCCCTACTATCTACCCTAGCAACCTTGGTCAATCTTGACAATTTTGGAATTAAGTAGGGTGATGAATTAAGTTGGTCTATGACAACTGAAATTCACACTGTGGTTATTATATTAGCTTTTTCTATTTTTTTGAAACGGGCTATATAGGCCAGGCTGTCCTCAAACTTGTGGTGATCCTCCTGTCTCAGCTTCCCTAATGGTGGGACTAAGGGTATGTGCCACAGGCTGGCACATAGCTATCAACTCACAGCTATCAGTCTCAGCCTCCTGTGTGCTGGGATTATAGGTGTGCACAACCACATCCATTTTGCAATTGGTCCTTTTTTTTTGGTGCTGGGAATCAATCTCAGGACCTTGTGCTTGCCAGGCAGATACTTGTGCCTCTGAACATCTCCCTGGCCCCTCAATTGATCCTTCTTAAAAACTGTTTCTTGTGGTGCTGTAGCTGGAACCCAGGGCCTTGCAAGTGTTTGCTCTATCACTGAGCTGCCACACCTGATTCCTTAACCCATGGTGATCTTTTTGCCTTAGCCTCTTGAGTGTTAGGAATATAGGCTCACGCACCACACCTGTCTCCCTCGTTTTTATTTCGTTTTGAGACAGAGGCTTCCGATTTAGTTTAGGCTAACTTTGAACTTACTATGTAGCTCAGGCTGGCTTTGAACTTTCCAAGATCCTTGCGCTGAGATTACAAGCCTGTGCCACCATGGCTGGCTCATTTGTTGAATTTTTATGACAGGCTATTGAACAGAAAAAGGTTTTGGAATTTCAGAACTTTTCTGACAATGGAGCAAATTCTACGAAGTCAGATACAACTTCTTTCCTCCAAGCCAACTTTTTCAAATTAAACCAGGGGAGAGGAGTGAAGATGTCCTCTTGGCCATTAGAAGTAATGCATCTAGTGATGGGTAGAAGCCTCTCTCTCTTCTGACTTCCATCATTCGGCAGTTCAGGGCAGCATCTGGGCTCTGTCCTGGACACACTGTGTGGGAGCCTAGATCTCTCCTCAATTCAATGTACTCTCCCTAAGACTGTGTCCCTGGGACAGTGAAGAAAGGTTTTTCTTTGGCTGCTTGACAGGTTCTAGCCCATGAACAGAACCAAATTGCTCACCCTAAAGGTTAGGAAGCCAAGTGAGAGAAAAAGAAATGAGGGCTGAACAATCTTCACTCTATCTCCTAAATCAGTGGTGACTAATCTATGGCATGAGTGCTGCTTCAGGGTGTCATGTGCTCCAAGTTGCCCCAGCAACTCAGCAGCTGGGCATCGGATAGTCAGGTTCAAATGCAGTATTGGCACTTTGTGAAAAATAAGTGGGCTTGGGGTTGTAGTTTGGGAACTGGTCTAAAGGTAATAGAAGTATCTCCCAATACTTCCTCTCCACAGGACCAAGCCTTCAACACATGGGCCTCTGTGGTGATTTACCAACCAAACTATGGCACCTGGGGAATTGTTGTGAGACATGGCATCCAGATTCTTTGGTGTCTGCCCAGGGGCAAATTTCATTCTCAGTTCTGTTTCTAGGTGTGAGCTCGAACTAGAACAAGTTATTTAACTTTTCCCTGCCTGGAGCAGGGAGGTGAGGCAGCCAGGTGAAACAGTTCTGGCCTCAAGTGGCTTGGTTCCCACCTAAAGTCACAGCTCAGCATAGCACTTAGGAATTTACTCTACTACTGAGTATTTCCAATGGTTTTTATTATACACTCAATTCTAGTAAATGTTGCATATGGTTCTAGTAACTTTCTGGTCCATCCATCCATTCCCCATCCTGTACTACAGGACTTTGCACTTAACTTCTCCAAGGCCACTTTTGGGGTGATATAGGGCTGGCAAGGACCCACAGTCAATCTTCATCCGAGTCACTAGGGCCCATGTACTGGCAGACAGCATCATAGTGAAGTTCCACCAACTGATTCTCTCTCCGCAGCTGCACCAAAGCCCGGCTCTGGGCTCTGTCCTGGCCCAGCAGATGGCCTACCTGCAACAGGAGTGGGTGGAGTCAGCTAGGCCAGCCCAGGCTCTGGGACAGCAAAAGAGTGACCCCAAGCCTCCATTTCCAGAAGCAAGACTCACCCTTCCAGCCAGTGGCCCCAGAACCACCATCACACGATTGCCCTCAACCTTGGGAACCAAGGTCTCCAGCATGTCTTCCTTCAGGCCTGTGGAAAAGGGAGAGGACTGAGGCCCACTGTGGATTCTGTTGGAAGTGCCTTTTGTTTTGGTGGGTTTTTTTTGTCTTTTTGAGACAAGGTCTCGCTATACAGTTCAGGCTGGTCTTGAGCTCACTTTTGTAGCCCAGGCTGGTCTCGAACTCACACTGATCTTCCTGCCTCAGCCTCCCAAGTGCTGACATTACAGGCGTGCACTACCACGCCCAGCTTCTCACTATTGACAGTCAGCAGAGTTCCCACGTGCAGAAGCCCAGGATGTACAGTTGACAGAAAGAACTGCAAGTGATACAGGGAATACTGCTATGGGATGGAGCAAGTGATGTTGCTTGCTGCAGGCCCCGTCCTACCCTGGGAGCTGCTCATGCTCTCATCAAGGGACAGTTACAACAGGAAGAAAAGCATCTCCATGCTAATCTCACAGACACAGTGAGGTGCATAGAAGTATCTAACATCCTGCTTGAGCGTGCTGGGCATTGCAGCGAACCTGAACTGTGCCCAAACTCCTAGCCTTGCCGGGGCCAGGTTCTTGGCCTCAGCTATCCTTCTCTATCAGCCTCTGGCATGACAATGAACCAGCTGCCACAGCTCACACTCACCTTCCAGGATCCGGCCTTCATCTGTCCGGCACACACATGTATCTGGGGTCAGGACATCTTCAATTGTCATCTGAAGGGAGAATAGTGGGACATGTGAGACATCAGAGGGCTGGGGCCCAGCGCCTGGGTGAGGTAGGCACGTTAGGCTGCAGTTCGCACCTTGGTGTTGTAATACTGGCCACCCTTGTGCAGCTTGTCCACAAAGCGCACACGCAAGTCCCGGTGCAGCCAGTGCCGACTCCTGCTGGCTGCTTTTTCACTCTTGGCCACAGGCCCCTCCTGTCTGCAGAGAGGGCACCAACACTAGGCTTAGCACTTTGGCAAACACTTGTTCAGCTGTTCTGCCTTTGCCTGTGCTGTCAAATCCACTCAGCTTTGTTCCTAGTCTCTTGTCCCAGGAGCCTCCCTATGCCCTCGCCTTCCCTCCCTCCCAGGTGCCCAGGGTCCTACCTGTTGGAAGAGTGTTTCCGCTTCCTCTCAGAATCCTCCTGCCGACCTTGGAGGTCTTCCTTCTGGAGTGCCTTCTGTGACAAGGATGCTCCATTGTGTTGCCCTGAGGAACTTCTGCTTGTCTGGCCTGTTCCATCGGTGCAAGAAGAGCAGGGAAAGAGCCCCAGTGTTTCACTGCCTTTAGTTTCTAAAGCCATAGCTCAGCCTGGCCCATCTTCCAATGTGCCCCTTCTCATCTTTTCACCTTTGTTGGGGCTGTGAGAGCACCTCTCCCCTTACCACTGTTCTGGGCCCCTCTAGACACTTCCCAGTCATCTAGCCTCAAGTACACTACAAACCCCAGAGAACTGTCTGTAGCCATCTGTCCACTCCTTTCTTACTGACACACCTTTACTGAGTTATGCTGCTCAAGTCTACAGTCATCTCTCAGGTCTTACTCCCTTGACAAAGGGAGGCTAACCACTCCAGAGACAGGGAGAACCTGAAGGCATCAACTGCTTTCCCTGTCTGAGTCTTCCCCTTAGAGAAAGGCTAAAGACCCAAGGGTATAGATTAGCCTGTCTTTAATCACACTGAAGAAACTGGGCTGGAGTGCTTGGCAGTAGAGCACCTATTGGCACATCCAAGGCCCTGGCTGTCACACACAGCACTGCCAGACAGACAGAAAACCTGAGAAAGGACTCAAGACCCTTCTCACCTCCTGATCTCTGGCTGCAATCACATTTGCCAGCAGTCCCTGCCCATGGAAATTCCATCTGTGATAGCCGCCCAACACTTCTCCAAGCTACATAAAAGGCTCACTCACTAGAATGCATGGAGTTGTCAAACTCCTGCTGGGACACAGGTCGCAGACAGTATTCGCTAACAGTCACCACGCGACTGCCCGTTGCTAGACGAACCATAGCCCGAACATTGTCAGGATCAAAGCCTTCCACCTAAATGGGGAAAGGGACATCAGGCAGGGATTGAGAGGACTCATTTCTAGGATTAAGATGTTCACCCCTTACTTCCAACATGGTTGACTCCTGTGTGTTAACCATATTGTGTATCTCTCCAGTTAGACTAAGACCTGATAGCTCAGACTAAGCCTTGTTCAGGTCTCTAACAAACTATAACCTCTAAAAAGTGGGACCTGGCCTTAGTTCCTGCATCTTCCTCACTAGACCAGAGAGCTCAGAATCATTTGTGAATGCACTCGTAAATGTATTCATTTTACCTTTTTTTATGAGCAAAATATACTTATGGGGGAAAAGAAAGCTCCTGTCTCAGAGGAACAGGAGGGAGTCCCAAGTGAGTGGTCACCCTCATTTTACTTTTTTGAGACAGGGTCTCTATATTGTTCAGCCTGGCCCTGAACTCACTACATGGTGTAGGCTAGCCTTGAACTTGCAGCAATCCCCTGCCTCAGTCTACCGAATGCCTTTGAGTATTTAATCCTCATGGACCTGTGGCATAAGGCATGCCCTCAGTTTTGGTTGGGAACTGAGATTCAGAAAGGCCCAGCCAGTAGTCCTGAGTTACCCAGTGAGGCAGTGGGCCAGACAGGTCTGCAAGATGAGGACTCACAGCCTTTCAAACTCAGTCCTTCCTCTCTCTGACCTTCCAATTAATCTTTTCATTGTCTACTTGGGATTCTGGGGCATATCTTGTTTGTGATACTAGGGATGGAACCAGAGTTAAGTACATGCTACATAAGTGCTCTATCATTGAGCTACATCCCCAGCCTTCCACGAACATCTTGGTTCCTTACCTTCCCATAGAGGCCTCGATGAGGGCCAGAAAGGACCACCACAGCTCCTCCAGGTACCAGTCCTTGTGGCTGGTCTTCTTTACCCTTCCCTTGCTCCCTATCTGGCCTTGGGCGGCAGTAGGGACCACTGGAGGTTAAGGCCTGGGCTTCAGCTAGGTTGGCACCCAGCCCTAGTCCTTTCGGCCTCAGGGAGTTCACACGGGGCTTCACCACTCTGCAGAGAGGAACATAGGCCTTTCAGATATGAAAACTGATCTCTACAGAGGCAAACTTTACATAAAGGGGTTTTCCTAAGGAATTCTGAATGGAAACAGGAGTGAAACCATACTAGAAGAGACTAACAACCAGTTAGGGTGATAACATTATGCCCCCAGCCCTTTGCCTGGGTGGTTCTTGGTTTGTGACAACTACAGACTACAGGGGTCTTAATCACAGCCCATGCTTGTCCCATACCCTTGCCCTAAAACTTACTGATTAAAAGTGCGGCCAATGCCCTCACCAGGTTTCCAGCCCATGCCTCGCAACATGGCCAACCCGTAGGCCTCCACAGGGACAGCCTCATAATCAGCCTCTTCTGGCACCTACAGGGTTCAGGTAGATGAAGGTCAGGCCTTGCTGACTGCCAGTTGTCAGCCAGAAGTACATCTGCTATCACCCACGGATGACCCTCTATCCTTCTGGCACTCAGCTAGTCAGCTCAAAGGGGAGCTCTGATTTCCTTTCACCATGCAACTTGACTTCTCTACATTCAATAAATAGCTACAGAGCACCTACTCTAGGGGCTGAGGATAAAGCAGTGAACAACAGGCAAAACCTTCGCCTATGTGAGGCTACTATTCAAGTTCAGACATACACAAATCAAATTCTGAAAACATGATGGATTAGGTGGTAATAAACTTAAAAATATAGTTGAAGCTAAGCATGATGGTGCACATCTGTAATCCTCGGACTCTGGGCAACTTAGCAAGACCTTGTCACAAAAAAGGGCATGGGGGGTGGTCTGGGAATGTACCTCAACATGAAGGCCCTGTGTTCAATCCTGAGTGCCATTTAAAAAAGAGAAGAAAAAGCCGGGTGTGATGATGTCCACACTCGGGAGGCTGAGGCAGGCGGATCACTGGAAGTTCAAGACCAGCCTGGGCTACTAAGTGAGCTCAAGGCTAGGCTGAACAGCAGAGCAAAAAGACAAGAGAGATCATACCATAGTGATATCTGTGCACCTATGTTCATAGCAGCACAATTTGTGATAGCCAAATCTTGGAAACAACCAAAATGCCCATCATCTGAAGAATGGTTGAAAAAGATGTGGTATTTTTACAAAATGGAATATTACTCAGCTATACGGAATGATAGACTAGAAGACTTCATTTATAAATGAATGTATCTTGAACATATACTCATTAGTGAAATAAACCAGACCGACATATGCCAATATTGTATAGTCTCCCTAATATAAGGACTCAAAAGAAGAAAATAAATAAATAAATAAATAAATTTTGGGTGGTACCAAGAATCAATCTTAGAACCTTGCATTTTCTGCATCCCCAACCCCTATAAATTTTTTTATTGTTATTATTTTTTTTAGAAGAGTGACTTAAATACAAAATGTATTTGGAAGAGTTAAAAAAAACCCTAAGGTTTATTGTAAGTGTTAATGCTTAATTGTTTGACTAATCTTACATAAGATGGTTCAGCATCTAAAGCACCTGCTTAGGAAAACTTAGGAACTAGAAGGACCGCAGTTCGATCCCTGGCACCACATGCTGTGCCAGCCCCAGGGCAGGCTGAGCCAGCCATAATACAAAAAATAAATAAATAAGTAAATAAATAAACAAAATTAAAAAATAAACAGATTTGATGATGAAAATATGTAATACAACCATTGTTAAATTTTTCTTGTTTTGAAAATCCTGTACTATATGTATTCTTGCTTGTTACTGTTTTCCTCTTTGTTTCTGCAATTTTTACTCTTTAAAATAAAAAAAAAAAGAAAATAGTTGCTAACTAAAAAAAAAGAGAGGGAGATAGAGACAGACAGGCAGAGACAGACAGACAGACAGGGAGGGAGGAGGAGGGAAAGGGAGAGGGAGAGAGAAAGGGAGAGGGAGAGGGACAGACAGAAACAGAGAGACAGAGAAAGAGATAGAGACAAAGACAGAGACAGCACGAGTACACACACCCTGCAAAAATTTAAGAAAAGTTGGGTCACTTGGTTTGAAAGATAGACTTTCGTCACCTGTCTGGACGCAATTCTCATTTCACATGCTGTCACCTCCCACGACCATTCCTTCAGTCATAGTACTACTCACTGTACTCTTTTCTTTCATGTGACCTTCCTAGCCTCTGACTTCTTTGACTTGAGTCTATAGCATTTCTAGACAAGACTGCTGTCCCTCTTACTTCCACCTTTGCTTCCTGATCCATTCTGCTCATGCAGCCAAGGGATACTGTTAAATCTTAAGTCACAGCCCTTGACTGCTCAGGGCCAGCCTGGCTCTCAGCTCATCTAAAGTAGGGCCAAAAAATAAAAAAAATATAAAAATATATAAAAGTAGGGCTGGCCTGATAGTTCAGACTAAAGTGCCTGCTTACAGAGTGCAGTGGCTGGGGTTTGGTCCCTCTCGTGCTGTGCCAGCCCCCCCCCTGGGGGGTGCTGAGATAGCAATTGAGACTGGGCGTGGTGATGCACACCTATAATCCCAGCACTTTGGAGGCTGAAAACAGGAGAATCACTATGAGTGCGATCTACATAGTGAGACCTTGTAGACCCTGCCCTAAATACAGAAAAAAGTTAAATAAAATGAAGTAAGAGCCCACCATGTCACCATGGCCCACAGCTCCTCTGCCTTCATTTACTGTCTCTCCTGCACACTCATCTTGCACCAGCCACTTTAGTCTTCTCAGTGTTCTTCAAGCACTAAGGCCCCAAACATAAGTAAATAAGAAGGAAGGAAAAGAAAAAGAAGAAAGGAAAGGAAAGACAAACCAAGAAAAGCCACTTCAGGCAGTGTATACCCTTATGGACTTTGCATTTCAACTCATTCAGATACTCTGGGAATTCAAGCACATTTTTCCACATGCTCATTATCTAGTCATTAATGCTTCCAAATAGGAGGGAGGGGAGAGGGGTAGCAGCAGGCCTTTCAGACAGTCTTGCCCTACTGTGTTCAGGAAGGCAAGGCTGGCAGATGCCAGACAGGCTGGTACAGGAGGGAGGCAAGGGGACAGACAGCTCACTGTCTCAGCCTGGGGCGCATTGTCTGCCCGTTCCTCGTTGGGGGTGCATCCTTTCTGGATCATAGGAATAGCAAACGTGGGGTCAACACCCGAGTTCTCTCTCTCCTCCAGAGACTTCTTGGATTCTAAGGAAGAATGGGAAGGTACAATGAGGTCTCACTCCATCCTTTCCCATTTCTTCCCATCTTCCTTCACCGGGGCAGGACAAAGCAGGCGTCACATACCTTCAATGAGCTCCTTCACAGCCTGGGACAACACCCCATCCCCCAAAGCCTCTGTGGATTGCACAGGCATCTGGCCCGAGGGCTGCTTCTGAAAGCCATTCTGGATCAATGGGATGATCAGTTCCTTAGGGGCTTGTACGGGCTTCACACTGATGTAGACACAAATGACAAAGTTGGGGAAGAAGAGCAGCAAGGGCCAGTGGGCTCTGAGCCACACTCTTTCATTCAAAGACAAAGATACACAAGAGCCAAACTGACTGTGGATCATACAGTCCATCCTGCTGTCTAGATTTCCTGTTACATCTTTGACAAGGCATTCTTTGCATCCCCCCTCCAGCCCTGCTTAATATTAGTATCTTCCAGTCTTTCCCAGAGCCTCTTGCACAGTCATCAACAAGCCCAGCCTTCGGGATGGCTGATTCTCTCCTGGAAGTATCCCCTGCTCCCTCCCTGTGAGCGTGCCAAGCCCAGCTGATTCTTCTTTACTGAGCTGACAACAATCTCCCTCAACCTGAATCTGAAACTCCAGTATGTTCTCCGTAACAGAGAGGCCCATCACTTCAGATGAGACCCTAGTCATCCTCCTTTTCGCAGAAGACAAACAGCTATCAAAGACTACATCCTCTTTTCTTAATCCCCACAGGTTATCAAGCCCAATTTCCCCGCTTCACCTTCGAACTCTCGCCTTCTTGCCTGCATACATCTTCCCAGGTTGTTTCAGGCTTTTCAAGTCACGGCTACCAAGACAACTCAAGAGTCCACCCTCTCGCTAGAGTCCACCACACTGAACTCCAACGCGTGAAAGACTTGGCGCTTTACCTCTGCAGCTCCCTTCCTTCTACGGTCTTCAAGAAATCCTTTTCCTCTGAGGCTGACCCTGTGCCGGCCCCCGTAGCCGCCAGTCGCCTCCGGACAGAGGTGCGAGTGAAGCCGAACGAAATTGGGGCTGCGGAAGGGGCAGCGGGCTCCACAACCTCATCTTCGGCGTCCGCCATCTTGCTCCCGGTCCCAGGTTGGCGCACTGCCTGCTGGGAAGTTTAGTTTGTACTCCGGCAGCGAGAAGCCCGCGGAGGAGCCAAAGAACTACCTTTCCCATGAGTTTGGAATCATCATAGGTTGAGTGACAAGGGACTTTGGGAACAAAGGTCTACATGGCTGTGTTGGACCACACATTCTGGGTAATATAATAAATACAGTACGCTAGCTCTTGCTCTCGCTCTCGGTCTGTGTCTCCCTCTCCCTCCCTCTTCCTCCCTCCTTCTCAGTGTCTGTCTGTCTGTCTGTCTGTCTGTCTGTCTGTCTGTCTGTGTGTCTCTCTCTCTCTCTCTCTCTCTCTCTCTCTCTCTCTCTCTCTCATTCTTCCTAGGTATTTATTTCTTCGTGTTTTTGTTAGTATTTATTGAGGACCTATTATGTACATCAGGAAGAGGATTTCTTCTTCCATTTAAAAAAATTATGCAGGGTCCGGTGACATAGCTCAGCGGAGTAAGTGCTTGCCTGGCAAGCACAAGGTGCTGAGTTCAATCCTTGGTACCACAAAAAAAAAAAAAAAAATCCTATATTTAGGGCCAGAGAGATAGCTCAGGACACAAGTGCCTGCCTGGCAAGTACAAAGTCCTGAGCTTGCTCCCCCATTCCACACACACACACACACACACACACACACACACAATTACGGAGGGGCCAGGGAGACTTGCCTGGCAAGTACAGGGTCCTGAGTTCAATCTCCAGTACAAAAAAAAAACCCCAAAAAACAATGTAACACAATAGGGACCAGCAAGATGGCTCAGCGGTCTGTAAAGCACCCACTTAGGCAACTGCAGGGACCACAGTTTGAGGTGCCCTCCCAGGGCAGGCTGAGCCGGCCATAATAATAATAAAAAAGAATGTAACACAATAATTATAAGTTATGGGGCCGGCGAGATGGTTCAGTGGTCTAAAGTGCCTGCTTAGGAAAGTTCATGCAACTGTAGGGACTGCGGTTCAATCTCCGGCACCACATGCTGCGCCAGCCCCACCACCAGGGCAGGCTGAGCCGGCCATAAAATAAATAAATAAACACACAAAACAAGCAAACAAATAAATAAATAAAATTAAAAAAAAAAGAATAAACACGACCAAAAGGTAACATTTAAAAAAAAAATAATAATTGCGGGGCCGGCGAGATGGTTCAGTGGTCTAAAGCGCCTGCTTAGGAGGGCTCAGGCAACTGCGGGGACTGCAGTTCGATCCCCGGCACCACATGCTGTGCCAGCGCCACCACCAGGGCAGGCTGAGCCAGCCACAAAATGAATAAAATAAAGAAACAAACAAACACAACAAGCAAACAAATAAATAAAATAAATAAATATAATTTAAAAAAAAATAATAATTGCAAGTTATATATAACATAAGGGATATTTTGAGGTACCAGGGATTGAACTCAGGACCTTGTACTTGCAGGGCAGGCGCTTATTCTACTAAGCTATTTCTCTGGCCCCTACATAAGGAATTTTTTTTTAAGTTTATGCTAGTTTATTTATTTATTTATTTATTTGTTTGTTTGCTTGTGTTTGTTTGGTTCTTTATTTATTTATTTTGTGGCTGGCTCAGCCTGCCCTGGTGGTGGGGCTGGCGCAGCATGTGGTGTCGGGGATCGAACCACAGTCCCTGCAGTTGCCTGAGCTTTCCTAAGCAGGCGCTTTAGACCACTGAACCATCTCGCCGGCCCCTATGCTAGTTTTTTTAAATTTTTATTTATTTATTTTTTATTGTGGCCGCTTCAGCCTGCTTTGGGGGTGGAGCTGGCGCAGCACGTGGTGCCAAGGTTTGAACTGCGGTCCTTTCTGCTGCCTAAGCTTTCCTAAGTAGGTGCTTTAGACCGCTGAGCTATCCCGCCGGCCCTACATAAGGAATTTTTACTGAAAACACATAAGGAATACTTATAAGCCAGGTGTAGTGGTGTGTGGTTGTAATCCCAAAACTGGGAGTCTAAGGCAAGAGAACTGAAAGTTTAGCAGTCCGGGCAGTTTATTTTTTGTTTTTTGGGTTTTTTTGAGATAGGGTCTTACTGGGGCTGGTGAGATGGTTCAGTGGTCTAAAGCATCTGCTTAGGAAAGCTCAGGCAACTGCAGGGACTGCGGTTCGATCCCCGGCACCACATGCTGCGCCAGCCCCGCCACCAGGGCAGGCTGAGCCAGCCACAAAATAAATAAATAAACAAACAAACAAACACAACAAGTAAATAAATAAAATTAAAAAAAAAAAAGAGATAGGGTCTTACTTTTCAGTTCAGGCTGGCTGTGCACTCACTTTGTAGTCCAGGTTGGTCTGGAACTCACAATGATCCTCCTGCCTCAGCCTCCTGGCTGAGATTCCAGCGGTGCACCACCACACCCAGCTACTGACTTACTGAGACACTGTCACCAGATGAAAAACAAAATTAGAAAGGGCTGGGCAATGTAGAGTGAATGAAGGCCCTGGGTTCAATCTCCATAAACCCCATACAAATACAATTCAGTGATAATGACATAAATGTAAATAAAACAATGTGAAACATTGCCATTCAATCTAAAAGTAAGTGCCTGCCTGGCAAGCACAAGATCTCAAGTTTGATCCTCAATACCACCAAAAAAAAAAAAAAAAAAAAAGAATCTTGAAATATGCTTTTCCAGCTGGGCGTGGTGGGCATGCCTGTAATCCCAGCACTTGGGAGGGTGAAGCAGGAGGATCAGTGCGAGTTCGTGACCAGCCTGGGCTACAAAAGTGAGCTCAAGGCTACCCTATGTAGTGAGACTCTGTCTAAAAAAAAAGAAAGAAATATGCTTTTCAAGAAAAGATATACAAATGGCTTTAATGTATTTGGTACAGGGTCTCACTATGCAGCTTGGACTTCTAGTGATCCTGCTGTTTTCAGCCTCCCCAGTGCTGTGATTACAGGCATGCACCACCACGCCTCATCACAAACACAAGGACTAGGACAGCTCGGCGTGTGGTGGTGGTGGGGATACAAATGGCTTTTTTTTTTTTTTTTTGTATTTTAGGGAAGGGTCTACAGGGTGTTCAGGGTCTCACTACTAGATTGGACTCGTTGTGATCTGCCTGTTTACAGCCTCCCAACCATGCCCAGTCTCACAAATGGCTTTTTTTTGTGGCACCTGAGATTGAACTCAGGACCCTGCGCTTGCCAGACAAGTGCTTTTTCCACTGAGCTATTTCCTTGGCCCTTCACAAATGACTTTTTTTTTTTTAAGTTTATTTTATTTTCTTCAACCACATTATGTATTTGTTTGTGTTATGGCCGGCTCAGCCTTCCCTGGGGGGTGGGGGGCAGAGCAGCCTGTGGGGCCTGGGATCTAGCTGCGGTCCCTGCACGGTGGCCTAAACTTCTCAACACACGCGCTTTAGACCGCTAAGCCATCTCACCAGCCCTCACAAATGACTTTTAAGCACAATGAAATGATGCTTAAAATCTGTAATAGTCACTTATCTCCTTCCTTTTCTTCTTCCTTCCTTCTCCCCATCCCCATTTTCCTGTGCTGTGTATGGAACCTAGGTTCTTTTACAGGCTAGACAAATGTTCTAGCAACAAATTAACTGCCCACCAGTCTCTCCTTTAATTTTTATCTTTAAAAAAATTTTTTTGAGACAAGTTTTGCCTATGTAACCCAGGCTGGCTTCAGGCCCTCTATCCTCTCACCTCAGCTGCTTATATGGTAATTTTCATCTTAAAATCCTTCATCATGGGGGAGTGTGGGGAGGGGAGGTAATGAACAAATAATTAAAATGTATTTCATACATGTCTCAGCTGCCCATGAGGACCATGGACATTATTATTACAAATACATACTCATAAAAACAGGAGACACAATAAGAGGAAAAAACTCTCAATTATATCTGCAATATGTCTGGTCATTCAAGGTAAAATGTTCACAATTTCTGTGAATTTAGCAATGGATACCTTTGGGGGGTTCAGCATTCTGCACATCAGAACATATTTACTATACAGATTTAATGCAATCCCTATCAAAATACCATCAACATACCTCACAGACCTGGAGAATTCATTCCTAAAATTTGTTTGGAACCAGAAAAGACCTAGAATTGCAAAGACAATCCTGGGCAACAAAGATAAGGCAGGAGGCATTACAATTCCTGACCTAAAGTTATACTACAAAGATACAGTAATAAAATCAGCATGGTATTGGCAAAAAAATAGACTTGAGGATCAATGCCATAGATTAGAAGATGCAAACGCAAATACAAACACACTCAGCCACCTGATTTTTCTCAAATGGGTCAAACATGGTTACTGGAA